>CAIGQV010016192.1:3659805-3691498 GCA_903798115.1 Danio jaintianensis
ATCTATATATATATATATATATATATATATATATATATATAAACACTTATAAAAATGTAGCTAATATATTTCGGTCGGAATCGGTCAAGTCAAACTGGTGAAAGATCAAAGTGCAGCTTTTATTGAACAAAAATGTAATCCAGATGATATCAAACCAGGCATAATTAGAAAAACTTGAAAAATACTAGAACAGGCAAGAAACAAATTTAACAAAACCAAAGTTATGCAGAACAGCAGGGCTGGAGAAATGACACAGAACTAAACAGGAAAATGACACAGCTGAAATCAATAGAAAAATTAAGAAGCAAAGACACATGGGATTTGGAGTTCACAGAAAACAACGTCCAAATCCAGTGTCCTCTAGTGTCCAACATGGGCACCTCAGCCTAGGGTTGTGACAATATGTACATATTTGTAATTCCAATATATGAAAAAAGAAAAAAAAACATAAATAAACAGCCATTTTTTGCAATATTTTGAAATATAACTTTCATATATGACATATTATATATGTGAAATCCAAATATGAACTTGTATATCATACATAATTTGCATATTTTGCCATATATTAGGTTTCATATATTAGTTTATATATGGGAAATATCACTGTAAATAAGATGTATATTCTTGTCATTGTCTCATGAATGTAACAACATAGACTTAACAACATAGGGTTATTATAGTTTTGTGAAACAATGCTATTTATAGTTTTAACACTGTGGTCTAATACTGAGGTGAATTTGTAAGGGCCCTAAGCACAAAAAATATGGCTTAGCCATAACAAAAAATAAATACAAATTTATTACATCTCAACAAATAAAAAGAAAATATTTACAATGTTTTCCAGAGGCTCTTAGCAAAATGTCCTTCAACTGAAAAGCTTTTTAAATACAGTACATTTGCATTTCCATTTTGCGAACTGCACTCTCATCCACACTTAGATAGTATATAGGCTATATTGGGTGAAACCATTTTTTGGAAATTACCAGGTAAAGGCCAAATTTAACCTTGTTCAAACTTGTGATTAAAATATACATTACTTTCAAACGTATTATTTAAATTATGTAAATTATATAACTTAAATACAAATTCTCTATTTAGCAGCAAGTAAAGGATGGGTTGCTCTTGGGCAATATAACCTTGTGCCAGCACTGCCCTGATCCCATTTGTGGAGACATCCATGTTAAAAACTAATCTTAGAGTGAAATCCAAGCTTCTCAAGACTGGGGATGTGCTGAGGTAATGCTTCAATAGTTTGAAGGCCTACTAAAAGTCCAAAACACTGGGTTTTTGACAGCTTTTGTTGTCAAGTTTGTCAGAGGCACAGCTATGCTGGAGAAATGTGGTATGAAGCACCAGTACCATCCAACTATTCTAAGAAAACACTGTATGTTCTTCATTGTACAGGGCCTGTTATATTTGCCTATGGATTAAGCCTATGGATTTGCCATTTCCAAGTTGGAACCCCAGCTAATGGGTTGTTTGCCTCGCCATTTCACATTTCAAAACATTCAGCTTTAGACCTGCTTCACAAATTTTGCTCAGGACTTGGAGGGGATCAGGTGTCCGGTGATCATCCCAAGTTTTACAGAAATTGACAGGATCATCAAATGTCACAATTTTGAAAAGAATAGTCCATAAGCCACTGGAAAGTTGCTGGAGTCCTGTGCAACCCAAAGGGCATAGTCGCGAACAGGTAAAAGGTCAATAGGGGTTCTCAAAGCAGTGTACTGCATTCCCATGACTTCTTCTCCAGTGGAAACTGACAGTTTCCGTTACAGAAAATCAATGTGGTAATGTGGCTCTTCCAATCCTTTCAATCAGTAAATTTATTTTAGGCATTGAATAAGCATCAAATTTAGAGACAGCATTGAGGTTTCTGAAATCAAGGCACTCCCTTATGGCTCATTTTTACTGAGGGGTTCAGTACAGTGCAGTACGGTACACATTTATTTCTGTTTCCACTGTCAGAAGTACCAAAATAAAAAATTGTACCATACCAATTTTTTTGGACCCTTTCATAAGAGTACAGTACCAGAAGGGTGGACTCAATGCTGAATGCTATTGGTTTACAAAGAATCATCACTTGTGCATGCAACAAGACAAGAGAATGCCAACACAGGATAGACATTTTTAAATAGACTAGCCATAACACGACACAGTAATGATACAATGACAGTGTACTTAACAATGATACAATGACTATGCTAAAACAAATCTTGACTCTTCTTGTGACAAACAGCCACTTGCCAAGAAGCAATAACAGGATCTGCTGTGTGTCCTCTATTGTTGTTTATGGGACCATTTACGTGTTGTGTCTAAATGTGTGGAAAGCACGAGGGACGCTGCAGAGCAAAGACTGTCAAACATTATCCAGCACACTGGTTCTTTCTGATCCAGGCCTGAAGAGTTTGGGATAAGTAGCAGGGACTTTGGCAAGCCTTTTCTTTTGGTCACATGATTCCAACTCCTCACTGATTGAAGAGGTTTTACTGCCTCATCAACCACTGTGTCATCATCTTCTCTGACCACCATGCATGCCATCAGGCCCTATTTCCCTTAGGTGTTTTCTCCAGCCATTCCTTGAAGAAGTTGACGTTGTATACTTGCCTTTTCTTCCCTTTGTCTGGGAGGTGCACTGTATATGCGATGGGTACCATTATTCTGAGGATGGTGTAGAGCCCCTGACACTTTGCATACAACTTGTTTGTATACAATGGCAGTAACAGTTGCACTTTCTGCATGGGTTGGTATTCTAAGTGTTGAGAATACTGATCATACCATAGATTTAGAGCTTTCTGGGCATTCTTGTTCTTGTGGGATTGTTTTTTTGTACAACTCCAGATGGTCTGTCATCTGTAGCACATACTGATGCAATCTGGAACAAACCACACTTTCTTAATGGTAGAAGCAATGCAAAGCAATGGAAAAACATATTGCTATCCTCCGATAAATCTCGTCTTTTGTATTTATTAACCTACTACTACATGCATGAACTGGTGGTCAGGGTTATTAAGGCACTGATCTAGAAGGGGTTGCTCTTATTCTACAGAGGTGGTCTTGATTCATACTACGGTGATTCTGAGCCAAAAATCTAAAATATGCTATTTTAACTTAGTTAACTTAGTTCAGGTTGTTTTAGGATTAGCAAAGAAATTTAGAGTTTTAAAAGTTATTTTATATATGTTTACAGTACAATTACTTTTTATACTGCAAAAGATCAATGAAAGTTTTTATTTCTCACTTGTGACCATTTTGAAAACACTATACTAACCTCCAGTTGTCTATTAGATTTGTTAAATTATATGAACTTTAAATAAACATATACTTACAAAATCAAAAAAGTGTCTCCAGTTTATAATGTGGGTCATATTTGAAATCAGAGAGAAGCTTCATGTCTGAATAACCTAGTTTGTTTCTAGACAGATCCAGCTCTCTCAGGTGTGAGGGGTTAAGTTTCAGAGCTGAAGCCAGAGTAGCACAGCCTTTACTTGTGACTCCACAATCACACAGCCTGTAGAAAATGGTGTAAAATTTGAAATTTTAATAAAGATTGCATTCATTTGTCATGTGATTTCAATGTAGTTGTTGCCACATACTTCCACACTACAGTTTTATTAATGACTGTTTAAGATGTTTATTCACGAAAGTGATGTAAAAAGATTGTATTTAAATTGTGTCTTTCAGAAAAATGAACCTACTCCAGTTTCTCCAGGTTACAGTCAAGATCCTCCAGTCCAGCACAGAGCAGTTTCAAACCTGAATCTCCTAGTTTATTCCCAGACAAATACAGATGTCTGAGATGTACTGGGTTTGATTTCAGGGCTGAAGCAAGAGCAGCACCACCTTTTTCTGTGAATTCACAATCACTCAACCTGTAGAGAACAATGACAATGTGTAAAATAAACAGTTTATTAAAGATTGTGATAATGTGCGATACGCTTTGTATGTAGTGAAGATAAGCACTACAACCCATTTTTGTTTTACACTATTTTTTTTAAAGGATATATCCAATGGCTCTTAACTAATTTCTTAATTAAATTCAAACAGTGAATTATTTTCTTGTTTTTTTGAGGGGGTGGGGGTGCAGTATTAACTCTATATGTATTTGCATACAATCAAACCAAAATTATTCAGACACTAAATACACTTTTTTTTACTACAAAGTGCAGGACAGAAGTACAGGTGTATACTGTCTACTGCAACAAATTTGCACTTTTAATGGAGTTCACGTCAAATGGTGGTTCATTCATGCATGGCAATAATGCATTCTTTCACAGTTTAAGCTCAATGAATCCAGTCATCCTGGAATATATTATTCAGTATAAGCTATAGAGAACATTTATATTTTACATTTTAACATGCTTGAATGAAACCGTCAGACTGAGAGTCTATGAATCACACATAGCATTAGATTGACTGACTGGTGGTTTCTTTGTTCTTGATTAAACTTTTAAAGAAAAGCCTAGGTATAAAATGTATTCTTTTATCTCTCATTTGTGGATGTAATGTAATGGATTGTTCGGATTCCTTCTACAGGACTCAAAATGTATAGTTTAATAAAAGCTCAAAACTATCACATTACTAATAAAGAATATGCTTAATTTGGACAAATATATATATATATATGTACAGTATGTGTCTATCAGAGTGTCTATCTTACCAAATTTTCTCTAATTTGCAGTGATGATCCTCTAGTCCAGCACACAGCAGCATCAAACCCAAATCTCCTAGTTTATTCCCAGAGAGATTCAGTTCTCTCATTTGTGAGTATTTTGATCTAAGAGCTGAAGCCAAAGAAGCACAACCTTCATCGGTGAAACCACAATAACTTAATCTGTGAAAACACATCAGACCAAACCATTACAACTGTGCATATATTACAAATATGTTGATATTTTGCTCTTCGGCATTGCCATTGATTTACAGGACTTATTTTTTTATCTCCTGAAAATGGTTTCCTGGGCTATGTACAGTAGTGACAGTTAACTCCATGGTAACCCTCTTTTCCCTTGTTTGCACACACACAAACATTCTCAAATATTGAAATGGACTAGAAATCTCAAAAAAATTCAGTCCAAAGTACATGTAATGTGTTTGTAATCTATGTATTATCTCCCTTAATTTTCTCTTAATTCTTACGCTTTTATATGCTCTTTTCAAGGCATTAGACAAACAAAAAGAATGAATGAATTATGTTTTGTGTATTTCTAAAACTATCATGTTTGGTATCATTCTGCTCCATACATAATTCTACAGCTCATGATCTAGGACATATGATGATAACATGTATGCCTGGTTTAATTTCAAACCATGAGTTAAAATTTGTCTGTCTGTCTGGCTGTCTTGGGACGGTACAGACCAGTGAGAAGGAACAAAGAAAGTTTTCTCTCACGCCATTGGTCAGTCAGTAGAGAATGGGTGTGACTTGACCAATAGTTCAAATCCATCTACACGCCCGAAGCCTGTGCAGAAGGTCCTGACACAACATCTCCAGGACTCTTTTTCTGTACCGTGACTCACTCGAGTCCGCTTTTCTTTTTCAATTATAAACTTAGTTTAAAGGTTTGTGCCTCGCGTATCCTCCGATCTGTGCCACAAACAACAATGAACTTTCAAGAACCTCTGTTTCCACAACACGAGAGATGAATGCAAGTATTTCTTTATATGCGTTTTAAGCTGTGCCCCTTTTAAGGTGTTTATCAATACTTGGTGGTTCTTATTAGTCATGTGGAACTGAATGAAATTTGCCATTCTTCTATCGAAATTCTCTATTTTCCTCGCTCTTCTGTCTTTGGTTTTATGTACCGTAAGTTTTGTTCGTTATATGTTAGGCTAGTAAATAATTCAATAATTTTATAACCACGTTGGATTGTCTTTATTTTGCCTCACAGAAATGGTCACTTTAACGGTAAAAGATCCCTTGCTACCAGCTTTACTAAAGTTTTATAAAACTTCTAAAACTATTCATCTACTTCACAAGAAGTATAATTCCCTTTCTAAATAAAAAAAAAATTAAAGAGTCTACTCAGACGAGCGGACGAAGTCATTGTTATATTTATTTGTTAAATTAACTATAAGTTAATTCTGAATATTCATAATTAATAATAACTTGTTTGTTACACCACCATCAACAGAGGATTAATTTTTTATTGTTTGGAATTCTGGTTCACAGAGCTTGTTTTGAATGTTGCAAAGTCAGCTTACTATAAAGCAGGAGTGCCCAAACTTGGTTCTGGAGGGCCAGTGTCCTGCAGAGTATACCTACAATTTACCTAAACACACCTACCTGGAAGTTTTTACTTTGTCTAGTAAGAGCTTGATGAACTGGTTCAGGTGTGTCTAACTGGGGTTGGAACTAAACTCTGCAAGACACTGGCCCTACAGGACCAAGTTTGGGCACCCCTGCTGTAAAGGAAGCTTATTAAGGGTGTTTGGATTTAAGTGTTCCAATTAATTTGGTGGTCCGAGAGCCAAGGAATTGGAGCGAGGCTGTGCATCAAAGGAGTTCAGGAAGGATAAAAGGAGGAGCAACAGTGGAAAGGGGAGAGGATTAAGCACTAAAAATAAACTGACAACCAAATTTAACTTAAGTGTGCATGTGGCCAAAGACATGAGTCACTCTCAAAGAAATAATCTTACTTCAGTATCTCCAATTTACAGTCAGGATTCTCGAGTACAGCAGAGAGCAGGTTTACTGAATTTCCTAGTTTATTCACAGTCAGGTCCAGTTGTCTCAGGTGTGAGGAGTTTGATCCCAGAGCGGATGCCAGAGCAGCACAACCTTTATCTGTGATTCCACAATCACTCAACCTGTAGAAAGCAATAAAACACTCTTCAATCTCTTGGTTTGTCTAGCAATGAATTCATTATTTTATAGAGAAAATTCAACTTAAAAACGTAAAGGGATAGTTCACCCAAAACAGAAACTTCTGTCATCATTTACTCATTCTTCACTTGTCACAAATCTGTTTGAATTTCCTTTTTTCTATTTCCATTCTTTAAATTATCTCCTATTGTAGTCAACAAAACTCATAAAGGTTTGAGGGTTTTATGGGCCACTGAACGTAGATCTTAAATCCTACATAGAAAATAGGATCATAAAAACATGACCATAAAATCTCACTTAAGAAATAAATTGCACTGCCTGTATTTTGCATCAAATGTCTAATTGCATCAAATGTCTAACTGGTTTGCGCTTTTTTTAACGTAATGATTTTTTTGTAGGTTAAAATTGTTTAAAATTGTCTGAAGAAAAATGAATGCAATGCACAGTGTTGAGCCTGTTCACAATCAAGAGATTGAAATGTTGATTATGAAATGAAAGTACATTTCAGTGTGACTTTCAGTCCTGCAGTATCATCATGTGTTCACTCTTTTACAGCTGAACCCACAGCAGCAGACAGAGGCTTAAAATTCCATGTGTAAGAGTTATCTTACGTCAGTATCTCTACTTTACAATCAGGACTCGCCAGTACATCAGATAGCAGTGTAACTCCCAAATTTCCAAGTTCATTCCAAGACAGATTCATTTGTCTCATATGTGCAGGGTTTGATCCCAGAGCTGAAGCCAGAGCACCACAACCTTCATCTGTGACTCCACAATCAATTAACCTGTAGAGAATAAAAACACACTCTTCTTTCTCTCAGAACAGATCAGATGAACAGGTACCAGTCACAACTGACACTGGATTAGGAATAGCCAGCCTAGATATTTCCCAGCTAGATGTAAATACTTTCTATGTGCATATAAACTTGAGCAACTGACTAATATTATACAACAATATGATTATAATCAGTATGCATTTCACATTATTATTGGTTTGTATGAGTATTCAGGCCATTTATTTCTACTTAACATACATGCATGCAAGTGGTGATTTAAACTTACATGGCTCTTCATACTTCTGAATTATTTTTCATAACAAACAGAGTGGAGAGATAGAAGTCTGGATTAAACACAAATGGAGAGAGTAGCACCCAGTTTTCTAAAGCTTGTGATCTACTTTCTAGCTCATTTTGGACCTACTGTCCCAATTCAGAGACCACATCTTTTGAAGGGAGCATTTGAAGGCCGACTCCATCACCGAGGTGTGACATAGACTGTCCCAGTTTGAATGCTCCTTCAAATGCAGCCTCAAATAAAAACTGATGGGTCCGGCCAATCCCAAGATTCTTTGCATGGCAGTAATGACAAGATGTTCTTTTAGAGAAAATGTAAGATTATACAAATATAATATGAATTAATATTTACAGTGTAATACTACTAAATATTGAATGTGAGTTTACTCTGATGGGAGGCACAAAGGCTAAATGGTTACCACGGTTGTTGGTTTGTGTCCTGGCTGGACCAGAAGGCATTTTTTTTTAATGACTTTGCATGTTCTTCCCATGTCTGTGTGGGCTTGCCCAACAGTCCAGAAAAGTGTGGGTCGGGGTTTCCCAGCACTGAGGGTTGTGGCTCTACAAACAATTGTGTTAATGATTACACCGAAAAAAATAATATAATAAGAAAAATACAATTTTGGCAATGCCTTCAATGTTTACATCCTTCAAATGATATAGCCACTGAATAGGGCTAAAGACTAATTCTGTTACTATCTACTTTGTAATAAGTCCTTTTGATAAACTTGGGTGCGTGCTACATGTACTTTTCAAATCCTGCTGACAAATGAAAAGGCCTATATACTGGTCATATATTGGTGATGAGAGGTTGTGTTTAGAGTACACTTTACAAGCTAATATTCAGATAGGAATTTAATGATTCATCTTACTGAGGACAAAGATGAGTTCGAGTATCAAGAGAGATGATCTTACTTCAGAATCTCCAGTTTACAGTCAGGCTCCTCCAGAAAAGCTGAAAGCAGATTCACTGAATTTCCTAGTTTATTTCTTGTCAAATCTAGTTGTCTCAAGTGAGAGGGGTTTGATATAAGAGCTGAAGCCAAAGCAGCACAACCTTGATCTGTGACACCACAATCCCTCAACCTGCAGAGAACAATGACCAATTTTTCAATCACAGACTAATAAATGTACACATTAATCTTGAAGATTTATCAGTCAAGAAAATAATGAGGACATTTAAATTGCAACACATGTTTCAAAAATCTTAAGAAAGAAGACAATAACATGTCTGACTACGAGGGAGATGATCTTACCACAGTTTTTCAAGTTTACAGTCAGGATGCTCCAGTACAGCAGAGAGAAGCTTCAACCCTGAATCTAGTAATTTTTTATTGATCATATTTAACAGTCTCAAACGAGAGGGGTTTGATTTCAGAACTGTAGTCAGAGCAGCACAATCTTTATCTGTGACACCACAATCACTCAAGCTGTAAAGAGATAAGAAATTGTACTTGTTAAACACTGTGAACTGAATACAAAGCAACAGAAAATAGACAGATGATATAAAACCAAATAATCCATTAGTAATGGAATTGATGGCTCAATTTGACTAAAAAGCCTTCATGTGCATCAAATGACTGTCATGTTATTGTAAGAGCATGACACAAAGGCTGTTGTCTCTTAATTGGGACACGAAACAGTTAAATATCAAATCTTCTCTTTAAAACAAAGAAAATAATCTAGAAGATGAAATACAGTATAAATGCACACATTGACCCAACCATTTATAAGTGTTCATGTAAACACATAGGATTTCAGTTCATTTGGTTCTGTTCAGATTCATCTGCATTATTTCCAATTTAAACAAAAGTAGTCAATGCATAACATGTTATGTCCATGGAAATGTTTAGGCTGTTCTCAGTGATACTTACTGAACTTTAATCACAGGCAGCAGCTTCTGAAGAATTTCCAGTTTTTCAGCTTTAGATTTTTCTCCAATCAATTTATTAAAATCAAATTCATCTAGTTTTTTCTCTGATGTTAACAGCACAAAAACTACAGCTGACCACTGAGATGAAGAGAGTTTGGCTTCACTTATAGTTCCAGATTTCAGATAATGTTGTATTTCCTCCACTAGTGAATGATCACCCAGTTCATTCAGACAGTGAAAAAGGTTGATGGATTTTTCTGGAGAATCAATAGTCCTGATCTTCTCCTTGATATAATGAATCGTTTTCTCATTGTTTTCAAATCTGCTTCTTCTCAGTGTCATTAGTACTAGTAGTAGAATCTGATGAGACTCCAATGACAAACCTAGAAGGAACCGCAGGAAAAGATCCAGGTGTCCATTTTTACTCTGTAGAGCCTCATCCACCGCTCTCTGATGCAGCTCAGAAAATGAAACAAGTTTAAACACTTGTTGAAACCAGCCCTTAAATTTGGTTAACAAACTTGGGTTGGTGATTGGTTCAAAAACATTTATGTTGTGTTTTGTACATGAGAGGTGGACATAAAGAGCTGCTAGATGTTCCTGAACACTCAGATGAACAAAGCAGAAGACTTTCCCCTGATAAAAGCCAAACTCCTCTCTGAAGATCTGAGTGCACAGTCCTGAGTACACTAATGCCTCTGCCACATCAATGCCACACTCTCTCAAGTCTTTATCATAGAAAATCATATTCCCTTTCACAAGCTGCTGAAAAGCTAATTTCCCCAGTTTGAAGATCATGTCTTCATCTGTCACCTTCTTCTCATAGTCCTTCTCATGTTTGATGTTGGTCTGAAGGATCAGGAAGTGGGTGTACATTTGAGTAAGAGTCTTAGGAATCTCTGCACTCTCTTCTTCACTTAATATCTTCTTCAGAACAGTGGCTGAGATCCAGCAGAACACTGGGATGTGGCACATGATGTAGAGGCTTCTTGAAGACTGCAGGTGCGTGATGATTGCATTGGCCAGATTCTGATCACTGATCTTCTTTTTAAAGTATTCCTCCTTCTGTGGCTCATTAAAACCTCGAACCTCTGTCACTCGATGGACACATTTAGATGGGATAAGATCAGCTGCTGCTGGTCTGGAGGTAATCCAGATCAGAGCAGACGGAAGCAAATTCCCTACAATAAGGTTTGTCAGCAGTGCATCCATTAAGGCTGAGTCACTTTCATCACAAACCCTCACACTACTTTGAAAATTCAGAGAGAGGCGACACTCGTCCAGACCGTCAAATATAAACAACATTTTATATTTGTCACTGGATAATTCCATTTCTGTTGTGTCAAGGAAAAAAACATGAAGAAGGTCTAAAAGACTGAGTGTTTTGTCCTTCATAAAATTAAGCTCTCTGAACGGAAGTGGAAATATGAGCTGGATGTCCTGATTCGCTTTTCCTTCAGCCCAGTCCAGGATGAACTTCTGCACAGAGACTGTTTTCCCAATGCCAGCAACTCCTTTTGTCAGCACAGATTTGATGGATGTGTCTTGTCTATGTAAAAGTCTAAATATGTCATTGCACTTGATTGGTGTATCCTCTTTTACTAGTCTCCTGGATTGTGTCTCAATCTGTCTCACCTCATGTTCCTTACTAATCTCTCCACTCTCACTCTCTGTGATGTAGAGCTCTGTGTAGATCTCATTTAGGAGAGTTGGGTTTCCCTGTGTCGCTGTTCCTTCATACAAACACTGAAACTTCTTCATCAGATTTGATCTAAACTGGTTGAGGACTTCATGACTGTAAAGTACAACATGATTATCAATTTTATAATGCTAAATATAGAGATAAATATAGAGAGTAATTTTTTTTCTTCTGTATAATAGATAAATAACTTATTACAAGCAATTTATCTTATACCACCATACCTGCTTTCATTAAAGTCCTGTAGTTGATTCAGTGAATGGTCATTCTTGTGGATAGGTTTTGTTATAGCTGATCTGGTTTGCAGGATTGACCTTAAACATCATGAGGATAACAAGATTCAGACACTGTGATATAGGTGGATTTTTCTTAATTATTAGTATTTTAAATTATCTAAATAACTGCTCAAATGCACAACTGTAATACAAATTACAAAAACTTGATAAAAATATATTTAGCTTATAGAAAGTGTATATACAGTAGACAAAATGTATGTTGCCTTGATGTATTGGAGGGCTGACACTAGAGGTCTTTACTCTACGGCATTAATTCTAGAGTGCCCAATTCCATGCCAGAAAAAATGTGTAAAAATCCTACTCAGAGTAGGATTACACCAACACTCATAGTTGTTACACTGGTACTGTGACTATGATGGAAGCATGGTTAAGCGGGAGGAGTATGATGGAGGCCAGTTAGTATAAGCTTTCTGAGCCCTCCTGAAAAACCCAGCCTTGCTGTTGATCAGCACAATGTACTGTATGTTTTGCATGCTGGAATCAGACCAGTATAGGATGCTGATTGTTGGTTTGCTGTAGTGATGCACAGATCATAATATTCCATGCCCAGTTTCATTTTTTTTTTTTTTTGGTTACAAATTGGCCGATTCCGATACAGATAAAAAAAAAATGATACTAGAAACCAAAATGTTTATTTGTTTTATCACAGGCATAACAGCGTTTTCTTGGTTACTGCTTTAAGCAAGTATATATATATATAATACAGAGGTAATCTAAGAAGATAATAACATCTAAACTTTTATAATGAGAGTATGTTTCACTCAGACAGGTAAATGTCTTAATAAAACCCACCCCAAAATAGGATTTTCCTCCAATATTTCACACATCATGACTCTAATCCACACATAAAATTAAATTAATGAAGCCCATGTACATTAACTCAAGTTTTAGACATTGAAATCTAAACCTTAAGTGATTGCCTAAAAATGAGCTTTCATAAAAACTGGCTATAATAATATCTGTACAGTATTTAGGTTAAAGTTAGTTCAAATGAATGCAGCAAATCTTTTTTCTTTGAGTGTTCAGTCAATCCTGTGTGGCGCTACTGTGGTCTGTGCTGCCTGTCAGGATCAGCCTCTTGGTGCATCTGTTCTTTGCCTTCAGCTTCTCTGACCTCTGTTAACATTTCCTTTATTGTCTTTGTTGTATAAAGTTGTTGCTTTGCATTTTGTATGTAAATCCACAGAGAGATTTGGTGAACTGAAACAAAAAAACTGTCCGGTTGCAGATTGCGCATTTAGAACAAAGATCAGTCAGTTCTGGTGTTTCCTACCTCCCCTTCAAAACGTAGGTAGCACATTTTGATGATGAAATACGCTACCTATTAGATTGTGCTACCAGCATAAATCTTGATGTGGACTGCTTTGATATGAGGCTGTAATATTGCCCTAACACACCCAATCCCTAATTCCAACCTCAGAACCATTCAAATACAGTGTTGGTCACATAATCTGATGGGTAGGATAAATTTCTTGTTGGTCAATCCATGCATCCCTATTTTACTGGTCCCCAATAGGAATGCTGGTTATTGGTTTGCTGCTTCCTAGTGAGTGCATGTGTATCAGCATGTGCTATTTTTTAGCTGTTAGTATGTCCCCATCAAAATCACAGCAAAACTCACTGCTCAGTTTAAAGTAACACCAAAGCAGCATTGCAATTTGTCAAATGTAGAAATTCGTTCTAAAGTGATTATTCACCATTACTGGGGACATTTGCTGCTAATAACTGATTCACAGTAGACTTGATTGAATTAATGTGCTTGACATGTGATAGGGGTGAAGGGACATGTGATTTTGTAAATGAGGAAGTCACCCATGCAGCTGTAAATGTGAGCAAGGGTGAACTAGAAAGTTGTATTCTTTTGTTGAACAGCATTCTTCATGGATTTTTTGTATTAAGACATTCATAGTATATTCATTATATACTCTAATACAAAGGATTCAAGATGAAACTTTAGGAACTTTCGCAACACACAAAAAAAACATAAAAAATCAAGAGCAGGCATGAGCAACTCCTAAAAATCATCACAATGTTCACTTATTATAAACCATTTTGTCTTTAATTTATATTATTATGATTTTTGTTATACATTTTTTCACAAGTCTGTTTGAAGTTACAATACCATTATGATTATGATGATTAGGGTTCGGCTATTGACTTTGGTCAAAGTAAGTATTTTTCATTGTTGAAAACTGTATTATTATTAATGATGATATTGAATAAAAGGGAGGGGGGGTGGGGGGTCTTCCGTAACTTCCAGGGCCCTACGGACCTTGCGTAGGCTGTGTATAGGTCAGATCGGTACTTATTTCAAGTCTATTTGAGGTTACCATTATGATGATTTGGGTTCGGCTCTTGACCCTTAACTTTGGTAAAATGTATTATCTTTCATTGTTGAAAGTGCTGTCATATACTTTCTGCAGTATTTTATTCTCTGGACTGGGGTGTCATAACCTTCAGTAAATGGCAGCGATGAAATTATAATTATATATTACAGTTAATCGTGCTTTATTTTTACACCATTAATGTGTTTATTATAGTGTTATGTTTCATGAATGTCTCTTGTGTATGCTTTATATTTGTTTCTCCCTCTTTCCCCCTCAATGAGGCTTTAATGCTGATCACGTGGAGTCAACTTTGCTAATTAGCTCTACTCACAGATTCTCTGTTCTAATTGGTCCAGCAGAGGATTGGCTTGTGAATGTATGACAGAGCTGGGAAGCTTGGAGCAAGAGTCCCTCCTGCTGACTTACTCTGTCTGTTATGTGTATAGTTAAGTAATCATATTTATAGTATATATATATATATATATATATATATATATATATATGTATAGGTAGATATCCGCTCCGGTAAGTTAGTTATATATAGGTTTAAAATAGCTCTTACAGCCAGTGTTGTTTTCATATTAAGGATTGTTCATGTAGCACCGTGGTCCTGCGAGACACATTTCGTTCCACTGTATGCCCACACATGTAGTGAAATTACAATAAAGCTCAACTTGACTTGGTTGTGATCTTTAACATCTTAGTGGATTCATTTCTCATGCCTGAAATTATGATCTGAATCCCACTTTGAAGTGCATTTCCTGATCGATGTAAGTTACTGCTTAACTAACACTGTACAATGTATTGCTGTGAAAGTAATTAGTCATGACTAAATTGTGTTGGAGATCAATGTTCAAACAACTCACGTTAGAAAAACTGTTGTAAGTGATGTTATGCAGGTGAAGGAGTGATAGCTTCTGCTAATTTAAAAGTCTGAGATCCAAATATTGTCACATTGCTGGAACATACATGAATAAAATATACAGTACATTGAGTGGTCAATTTCACCCTGTCTGTCATATTCAGATGAAGTGAGAGGTATAATTCCAACCATACAAATTTGCAATGCTGTTTGTTAATATTAATTGGAACTATGAATTTAGGAAAGTCATTGAACTATGCTGTAAGAAGAGAAGCTGTGATGAGTGTTAGCTAACAAAGTTTTGAGAATCACATTGCAAAGTGGTAATGAGTAGAAATTAACACGTGTAATGGGTTACAATGACAAAGATATATAGTTTATATATATCTGTCAATATTAATCTAAAAAATATGGATTGATAGCTTATAATTTCTCACTTTATGGCAAGAGTAAAAGTAGCAAACATAAAAAGAAGAGTTTTTACACTATAATGATACAGTGTTTTTGTATGGTTCTCATTGGATTTGGTAATTATTACCATGCAACTTAAAAGCATAATATAAAAAAACATCATAGCATTAAATATGGCATTAATGTCTTTCAGAAATTATATACCTGAGATCATGAGTATCTTCACTCTTGAAATCTATTAGATGGCCAAGAGACTTGTCACTCCTCATAGACAAACAGCTGGCCTCTGGTTCAGATCTCTTTTGATTAAGTGAACTATAACAGAACAGATTTAAAATATTTTAATGAAAAGCCTTTGACTCTGAGCCACTTATACATTCCTCCTCACCACTAACACCCAATAACCAATAATAATTAAATAAAACAAGATTGACTTTGTGCTTCCTCACTCTGCTGAGATCCTGAGAGATTTAATTTCTGTTTTATTTGCAGATGATTTTCCTTAAGAGTTGACTGTAAGTTATGTTTCTCTGTTCTGTTCTTTCTCTTTCCTTACGTGATTGTGCTTGTTGACAAAGTTAGTTTTTTCAGGGTAGGCAAGACGCATTTTCTTGGTATATGCAACTAGATTAATAATACCCAAAAAAGCATAATCATATTAATCATGTCAGAAATGTTATACCTTGGATCAGTCTGTGTTTTTTCATTTTTTAAATCTATTAGATGACCAATAGACTTGTCACTCCTCAAAGACACACAGCTGGGCTCTGGTTCGGATTTCATCTGATGAACTGAACTGTAACAGAATAGATTCAATTATTCTTGATAAAATTATGTTTACAGATTTATATAAACATGTAACTAAAAAGGCAAAGATGCCCCCCACCCCCCAACATGAACAACTATAGACCATTTTGAGGGATGTAAACAAAAACAATGGTCCCAATGTATTTCCTGTTTTACATTTTTAATTTCTAAAGCTTCTGAGAATCCAAAAAGAGCCACATATCGGTAAATAATGTTATGATAGTTGTTTTAACATTAGGTAATGATTGAATTGCCTCTTGTTACAGTTATGAAATAGTTTGATAACAAGCAGGAAGTGTTCATGGGCCAAAGACATGACCACTTTGAAATGGTCTATAGCAATTTATAATAAATACGTGCGTGTGTGTTTATTGCTGTGTGTGCTATTAAATGGGTTATAGGCAGAGCACAAATTGAGTCACCATAATTGGTCGCCACTTTCATTCCTTTCCTTTCATAATCTGATGTGGTAATTGTATAGTTGCTGTGGTAATACAAAAACTATAGACCTAGTAATGTAAACAAGTTGGCTAATACTGTTTTCTACAACGATAGGCCTACATATTACACTACAGTACACCACAGTTTACTAGTAAAAATTTACAGTTCATCCGTTCATAATCTTTAATACATTTGCGAGCATTCACTAAATAAGAGTTGCAAATACGGTTAAAACAGTATTACTACTGTATTTTTATTTTTATGAAAACTCTTCCACAACATAAAATGTTATTTTATTTATTCAAAATGTAGGCTACTTGCGTCCTGGAGAAAAATCGTCATCTTTGGATGTTCGTGTGTCATTCATTATGAAGCTGAACAGCTGAAACAACCGGACCTCCACTCTACAAATACAAAACTTTGTAGTTCATAAACATTATTAAACAACCTGATCTGTCTGGCTAGATAAATAATGTTTACTCAAATGCTAAAAAAAATAATAGCACAAAATCTCGCTTATTTGATTGAGAATACTTGTCAAACACACATCCTTTCAGAAATGTTAATTCAGTCACCTGTAAAGAGTCTCGAGAAGCAGTCATCTTCATTAAGTCCTATGGATACACAAGTCCATATTTTCCATCAAGTAGCTATACATAAACTCCTGTCTAAAGCTGTATATATTAAACGTTTAATAATATTTATATTGGTGGAATCGACGACTGCCCCGTTTACAGACGAAACAAATAGTTTACTTTCAGTTTATTATCTGTCAAGAGCGTCAAGCTGCGCCATTTTAGGAAATAGGCGATCATGAGCTGCAGGGGGCGCCAATAATCCTTTAACGCCAAAGAAAAATCAACATTGAAAACAAAATAAACTATTTAGCTAGCTAATAATCACTTCATCTCCATAAAAAGTATTGCAAAACTGCATAAAACATGAAAGAACAAACAAGTAGTGTAAAATCTGTAAAACAGGGTAATTCAAACATTCCAGTTTTTTTTTCCAAACCCTTCGTAAATGCGAGCAACGAAAATAAAAGCAAATTAAAAAAAGAAAAAAGGAAAATATTTTGTACGTTTTCTGTTGCAAAGATATATATATTTTTTTCTCAGATTTTTTATTAGGGACCTGAATCACATCGTTAATAAATAAGATACAAAAAAAATCTTTTTATTATTATTATTATTATTATTATTATTGTTAACATTAAGTTGTTTACATTTACATTTGAAGATTTAATGTTGATGGAAGCAGCAAAATTAAATTCAATGAGCAATAAAAGACTGTGATATTTCACTGCAGTATTAAAATACAATATTTTACAGATTCCATACATAAAAGAAATGTGGATAGGCTGATGGGTCTTTCGTCCTTTTGAGCCACCGAGCGCCCTCTAGTAGAACATGGAAGTATTGTTTTTATAACACAGGAAACAGTTCTGATGTTGGCTACTGCTCCATTATGCAATGAGTATAATATACAAACAGTATAACAATATATTTATTAGATTTATGTAATGTTAAAACTTGTTTCCACCTTACTTGTATTCATCTCCAGCGCTACAGAACTTGAATTCTGTGAAAGTGAAAATTGTAATGAAAGACGTTCCGACAAGGATCACTTTTATAGCAATGCAAAACCCTTTGGAGAAATACCACTGACATTATCACACAAACTAATAGGTAAGGTACAGTTGTGTGTATCGACATGCTGTTTTTCCACAGTGTCTTTAATTTAAGGACGTTCTGTTTGTTTGTGTGTTTTACAGATGCTCTCCCTCTTGATGAGGGTGAAGGTAATTTTATTCGTACGGTGAAGGGATGTGTGTTTTCGGAGTGTCAGCCCACCCCTCTGAAAGAGCCCCTCACACTGGCTGCTGTCTCACAGGTATATACCCACCCAAATCATCACAATTTACTGAAAACCTCATAATTAAGTGAAAGCTGGTGACACCGTTGTTTTAACCGCGTTTATCTCATTTAAGAAACAGAAGATGAGAGAAATGTACACTGAGAGGTGAATAGTTTGGTCACACGCTCCTACTATTTATTAATATACTTGTCCACATTTTAGAATATTAACTAAGTCTTCATCATCATAATTGTCAAGTGATTCAATAATGACATGCTATAACATCAGTACTTAATGCTAAATGTACTTCTGAATGTACTAAATATTTTCCAGTGCTATCTATATTTAAACTTTGTAAATTTATGTTGATTTATCAACACACATTTGCAGTTTGATATGTTTAGATGTACAATTTTAAATGCAATGTTGAATAGCACACTGTAATTAAAGTTATAATCGCTTTATTTGTGTAAGTATGTTGGTAAGCACTTAAAATAAGAGTTAAGATGTCTTTTTATTTTGTAGTAATATTATATTTTGTGCAAGTAGTTTTCTGCATATGTCAAGCACACTTCTTTTACAGAATTACAAACGAGAAAGCTAAATTAAAGACCAAACCATTTACTCTACATTTGCATGGTTGACAAACTATAAGTCTTGTCTAGCTTCGATTTTGTTTTTTTGTCTATGTACGTATATTAGTTTTTGTCCCTTTGTAACGAGTATGTAACATGCTGTTGTGCAAAAACAAATCTAATATAAGTCTGACAATAAGAGAGAGAAACGTTTAATTGCAAATAGTAAGTTAAATAGTTTTTTTTAATTGTCAAAGTTGTCAATAACAGGGTGTCCGCAGGGTCTTAAAAAGTTTTAAAATGTTTTAAATGTCAAAAACTCAATTTTAGGCCTTAAAAAGTCTTGAATTCACTAAAATATTATGCTATAAGTCTTAAATCATTTTAAACAGGTCTTTCTTTGTCCATGTAAAACTACCCAATTGGGCCAACAGCCATCCAATCACCAAAAATCCATCTCAGTAAAACTAAATCAATTAAAATTGGTTTCCAATGGCCATTAGAAACAATCCTTAGCCTTTAGCCCTGTATAAGTCTTAAATTGAACTCAAAATGGTCTTGAAAAGGTCTTAAAAAGTCTTGACTCTGTGAAACCGGCAGAAACCCTGAATAAGCTAAACGACATCAGGTCTGAATCACTGTAAAACTGCTTTAGAGCCAAAAGTTTTAAGCTAGCAACAAACATGAATTTAATCAAGTTTATTCAAATGTTTCACTAGATATATTGTACATATTAGAGTAGCATGGTATTACAATCTAATACATCACAGCTCTGTTTGTGTATTTCAGGATGTGTTAAGTAATACTTTGGATCTAAACGAGTCTGTGATTCTGAATGAGGAGTTTCTTCGTTGTGTCAGCGGTGGGAAACTGTTTCCAGGCTCTGTTCCACTAGCACACAGATATGGGGGACATCAGGTAAGACAATCAGTTCAAACTGGAACTAACATATAAAAATGTCTTACCTCTATGTTTCTCTTTAATATTTTTATTACAGTTTGGTTATTGGGCTGGACAGCTGGGGGACGGACGAGCACATTTTCTGGGTGAATACACAAACAGGTAAAATCATCCTGTTTTCTTGTTGTTCAGCAGTTATATATATAAATAAGAAATATATATCGATTTTAATTTCAGAAAAGGTGAAAGATGGGAACTCCAGTTGAAAGGCTCAGGAAAGACACCGTACTCAAGGTGAATATCAGTGTCTGCTCATTTTTAAGATATCTTTAGTTATACAGTAAATGATGTGCTGTAGTTCATAGTGTGTTAATATCTATACATTAGACTAAACTGTGGTGATGTTTTATGTGCAGGTCTGGTGATGGACGAGCTGTGATTCGCTCCTCAGTGAGGGAGTTTCTGTGCAGTGAAGCCATGCACTTTCTTGGGGTTCCAACCAGCAGAGCCCTCAGGTAGATACCAAATACAGTTGAAGAACTCCTGTGAAAATTTGACTTCTTTTTCAAATATTTTCCCAAGTGCTGCTTTACAGTGCATTTCAATGCGTTTTTAAACATTATAGTTTTAATAACTAATTTGTAATAAATACTTTCTTTAGTCTTTACCATGATGACAGTACATCATATTTTACTAGTTATTTTGCAAGATGCTAGTATTCAGCCTAAAGTGTAATTTAAAAGCTTAACTACGTTCATTAGGTTAACTAGGCAAGTTATTGGACAACAGTAGTTGTCCAGTAATTGTTTAACAGGGCTAATGTTAATGACCATAGCAGTTTTATTTATTTATTTATTTTTATTCCAAACCAAACTAAAATATAATATGTTGCTCTGTAAAACATGACTTATTTTTAATTATAAATAAAAAATGTACAGGAGGGCTAATCCTTTTTTGGACTATAAAATGTATTCAGTTGTTGTTGATTGTGTGTTTTGACATAATGTAGATATGGCTTATTGCTTGAATTATAATGTATTGAAGAATGAATGGTCACAAAAAAACCTTTAAATTTAATTACCACATTAAAATGTGTTAAGTTTTGTCTTTATTAATATTTTTTTTCATTTCTTACCTGTATTATTTGTCAGTCTGGTCGTGAGTGAGGAGCCTGTATGGAGGGGTCAGTTTTATAATGGGAATGTTACAAAAGAAAGAGGTAAAATACAACTGGGTGTGGAAAATAAAAAGTAACACATTTTGGTTTTTATTATCTCATGGCATGTGATTGTTCTCTGTGTGTATATCAGGAGCTGTTGTTCTGCGATTGGCCAAATCCTGGTTTCGTATTGGTTCACTGGAGATATTAACTACAAATGGAGAGTTAGATGTCTTACGGTAAATTACCATTTACTAAATAAAACAATACAACTAAAACTTTTTAGTTTTTTTTGGAATATAAATAATAAACAAGAACTGTAGTAATAATAAACATAAATGTATTTTATTTCAACTAGTCACTAGAGAGATGGATCTTGTACAGTAAATGAATAACAATAAAACTAAAACCATTTTTTGTTAATTCATTCATTTATTCGGCTTAGTCCCTTATTTAACAGGGGTCGCCAGCGGAATGAACCGCCAACTATTCCGACATATGATTTACGCAGCGGATGCCCTTCCAGCCGCAACCCAGTACTGGAGAAACACCCATACACACTCGTTCACACTCATACACTACGGCCAATTTAGCTTATTCAATTCACCTATACCGCATGTCTTTGCACTGTGCGGGAAACCGGAGCACCCGGAGGAAACCCACGTCAACACGGAGAGAACATGCAAACTTCACACAGAAACGCCAACTGGTCCAGCCGGGACTTGAACCAGTGATCTTCTTGTTGTGAGGCGACAATGCTAACCACTGGGCCACCGTGCCACCCTTAAAACCATTTTTGTTATTTGCAATAAAAATAATAAACACAAACTGTAGTAATAATAAGCTTAAACAATAACAAGCCTAGTTGCTAGGGTATTATTTCTCATGTTCATTTTAATGTTATGTGCTAAAACAAAATTAACGCAAAAAAAGTATTAAAAACGAAACTAATTCAGTGACAAATAACAAAATTACAGAATGTTGAAACTAAAGTGATACTAAAACAGTACTTTAATTCAGTAATATTTTTTCGCACTTATTCTCATTTACTTTTATTTTTCTGTGTGTTTGCAGGACATTATTGGACTTTGTAATTAAAGAACATTTTAAATCGATTGCAACAAACGACCCTGATAAGTGTGTGGTAGGCTATCCCCATGTCTCTCCACTGTTTTAAAGTAATATTTTTTGTGAAAAGTCTGATTTTGTTAATGGTTTTCATGTTATGTGAAGGTGTTTTTCTCTAGAGTGGTGAATGAAACAGCATATTTAATCGCTCATTGGATGTCAGTTGGATTTGCTCACGGTTGGTTGACTCTACTTCAGTAGTTTAATTATCACAGTGTGTGATATTGTATTGAGCTGAACACCCAAACTGTACAATCACATGCTCTGTATCATCATCACATAGGAGTCTGCAACACAGATAACTTCAGTCTGCTGTCTATAACTATTGATTATGGCCCTTTTGGATTTATGGAAACATATGACCCAAGTAAGTCTCTTTTTCGAAATCAAATAACATCCCCCCCCCCCCCCCCCCTCCTCCTCTGTTTTATAATATTAGTTTATTTATATTTATTAGTTTATTTATATTATTAGTTTATTTATATTTATTTATATATAAGTTTATATATTTCATATATTTATTAATATTATATAGATATCTATTTTATAATATATGTGTGTACTGTATAAATAATAGGACACAAATATTAATAATAATTATAAAAACATGTATTTTTATGCCTCCGAGCCCAGAAAAGTTGATGGTGCTTCTGGACACTGTTAACATAGGGCTTCCTTTTGGCACAGTACAGTTTTAACTGGCATTTTATTGTTTTATTTATTTGCTTTATTTAATTTTATCCAGTTAACATAAAATAAGTACAGGCATAATAAGTACATACCATAATTTAAAAAGTGTTATTAATACATGTTTTTTATTTTCTGCATAGATTTTGTCCCAAATACATCTGACGATGAGGGGAGATACAGTATTGGAAATCAGGCTAACGTTGGCCTGTTCAATCTACAGAAACTTCTGGAAGCTCTGAAACCACTGCTGACCTCAGACCAGCTGTCACAGTAAGAGTAAATAATTTATTTTATTTTATTTTACATTGGTCTGGAATATAACAGGCCATTCATATGTCATTTTAATGATTTCAGGTCTCACCAAATACTGAGAGAATATCCACAAATCTATCATCAAAGGTAAGCCACATATAAAAAAATACAATAGTAATTTTTAGTAAATACTATAGTGTTTTTGAACCATACTATAGTAAAGTGAATGAATCTGCTGTAACAATTATATAGTTGCTGTTGGATTAAAACAACTATAGCAATATAAAGAAATGACCAAATACTGTAGTTTTCTACAACTATAGGGTATATTATACTACAATACACCAGTTTACTTAAGTATACTACAGTTTTTATCACAGTTTATTATTTCATGGCGGTTAATACTACACTATGCTGTAGCATTCGTTAATAAAGTGTTGCAAAAATTATAATATATATAGTATAATACACTTTACATTAGTATAGTTCAAAAACACTATTAATTGCTATACATTTTTATAGTATTTTTGTTTTGGGGTTTCCTTAGTAGTTAAAGTGTAAGAGTAAATTAAATTCATACTTTATTATTATTTTTTTTTGTTGCAGGTTCCATGAGTTGTTCAAAGAAAAGTTAGGCTTTCTGGAATATGAAGAAAATGACTCATACGTAATCGCTTTTCTTTTAAAGGTAAATGATTTATTGGCTATTATCAGAGAACAAGACATCTGTGACAGTATATAAGTTGTTATACAGTAAATCATTTGTTATAGCTCAGCATTAACACAAAAAAAATAAAAAAAAGAGTTACTTTCACTTGCCCGACCTAAATTTAAAGTCCTGACACAATGAAGGATTAAAACTTCTGTAAGTGAAACATTGGTAAGAACGATTCTGACTTTATTACATTGACTGTAAATGAATAAACAATGATGGTGATGGATTAAGTATGGATAGTTGTTGGATTAAGACAGTAATTTTCGTCCATTCTTGAATGAATCAGCCATTTGAACGAATTGCTTGAATGGACGACTCAATGACTCATAAAGCCAGCCACTTGTCGCCACTTACTGGTGAGTCATTGAATGATTTTTAAATATTTAATCTCATTTCATATTTGTATATTCAAATATGGAGTATAAATAAATTCAAGGTACCTCTCACTTCATTAAACACTGTGCAAATACATTTAAATGCCACCTCAGATGATTTTGTTGATGCTCATTTCAGTACTCATTATTCTAACTGAATCTATTGATAATATGTAAGATTTTGACATTAATACAATAAAGTTTATGAAGATTGAACATTTCTAAAGGCAGAAAATGTGCTGGGAATCAATTTAAAGGGGCATATGAATTGACCATTATGAAAACGCTGATAAATTGCTTCAGAAAATGTTGCTTCTTTTCTGGGCAAATATTTTTTTACTGGCACAAGTGAATGACTGACGAGCACATGTGTCAAGGCTTAATGTTAAGATATACAGTTGAAGTAAAAATTATTAGGTCAATTGGTGCTTTTGAAAACACTATTGGTTGGGTTTAGGGAAGGAGGACCGTGGGTCAGTCGATCGGTTGGTCAGTCAGTCGACAGAGACCTCTGGTGGATTTACGCGAGAAGAGCAGGTGGGAATGGCACTCGCGAGAGAAATTTGAGATCTCAAAAAGCATACACAGCAGCCTCTGGTGGATTCGCGAAAACAAAAACTGCAAAAAAACTTACCTTCTGGGACATATTTGGTGCTTTCCAGAAATGTATATAGTGGTACGTTTTCAGAATGAGCCTGGGTTGAAAATATAATGTACTGTCATCATGGCAAAGATAAAAGAAATCAGTAATTAGAAATTAGTTATTAAAACTGTTATGTTTAGAAATGTGTTGAAAAATCTTTCCGTAAACAGATATTGGGTGAAAAAATACACAGAGGGTTAATTCAGGAAGGATAATAATTCTGACTTCAATTGTATATGTTTAATAAATCCAGTAGTAAATCACTGTTGCATGTCGTGTGATAATGTGTTGATTAAAGCTGATGGAGGACACTGGAGCAGACTTTACCATGACCTTCAGACAGCTGAGTGAAGTAAACCTGTCCCAGCTTCAGAAGGGATTCATTCCTCCGGTACATTTTCGTTCATTCACACCCACAGCAGCTGTAAGATCCATAATCATAATCTCAGTCCATTAACTGTGAGTGTGTCTCTCGACAGTCAATGTGGGCTCTTTCAGACCTCTCCTCACATAAGCGCTTCAGAGACTGGCTTCAGATGTATCTACATCGTCTGTCAAGGTAATACTGCGGTGATGTACACTCAAACACTTTATTTTGATCAATAAAATTAACATAATTTGATGTTTTAATTATGTCCGACAGGCTGAAAACTGACTCGGAAGCAGCACGACAGCACAGAATGCAAGGTATGTTTTGGTATATGTTATATAATGTGGTGTTAAATGTTATTTTTTATATATATATATTTTATGCTGAAGTATGCCATCCTACATTACACTCAAAAAAAAGACTTTTGCTGCTTGTCCAAACTACTTATTTAAAATGAGTTGAAACAACACGATTCGTAAGGTTTTTGGGGGATAACGTAATTGTTTCACGTCCAATCCACTTGTAAAATGTAAAAACTATTAAGTTAACCTAATTGATTTGTTTTTTAGGACAATCTGAAAGAACTGGGTGGAACTAAGCATTATTTACAGTGTACTGTTTAAAAGTTTGGAGTCTTTAAAATATGTGAAGTTTATTTATAAACTAATTTCGAGAGGATCACGTGCTTATGATTGTCCACAGCTGGTCCCGCATTAGCTAACTCATGGTTCACCAATCAGACGATTCCTAACTCACTATAAATAACCAGAGTTTCTTACCTCAGTATTTTCATCTTGAAGAATCTTGAAAACCTCCTTGCACACATGCACGGCTGCGTTTATATTATGACACATATAGTAAAATTATGATATTTTGAAATATATAAAATAGCAGTTTTCTATTTAATTGTGTGTAAGTTATTCCTAGGATGGCAAAGCTGGAATTTCAGAATCACACTCAAAAAATATATATTTTTGCTGCTTGTTTAAACTATTTATTTAAAATGAGTTGAAACAACACAATACTAGAGAATTTATTTGGGACAACTTAATTGTTTCATGTTTAATCCACTTAAATTTGTTAAATTAACTTAATTGATTTGTGTTTGGGCAACATGATTAAATTGTGCGGAACACTGCATTTTTTTTTTACAATACAATGAGTTCAGTCGTCAGTATAAGAACATTCTTTAAGAATCTTTGTAACATTTTAACACAAAACAATTGCTTATGAAACATTTCACTGCAAAAGATGCTTTTCTTACTTAGATTTTTTGTCTTGTTTCTAGTCCAAATATCTACAAATTCTTAAATCAAGAAGCATTTTCCAGAACAGCATAACACATTGTCTTGTTTTAAGAAATAATATGTCAAAATTAAGTGAGCTTTTCCTTAAAACAAGCGAAGTAATCTGCCAATGGGGTAAGAAAAATCTTTTTTTCCCCTTTTGACATAAGATTATTTAGCTTATTCCATTGGCAGACTAGTTTACTTGTTTTAATGAAAAACTCCATTAATTTTTACATATTATTTTTGAAAACAATACAGTATTGTTTGCTTGTCTACAAAATGCTTCTTGATTTAAGACTTTTTAGATATTTGAACTAGAAACAAGACAAAAGTAAAAAATAAGCAGTAAGTAAAAAATAATTGAAATGTTCTTCCAATTAAGAACATACTTTTTTTTTCTGTTTAACATCATTCTGAAAACATTGATGAAGTTTAAAAGATCATTTATTTTAAATAGAAATGTTTTACAACTTTATCAATTTACTAAATGAATTAAACTGATTTCTTAAAAAAATCGTACTGACCCAATTTGAACAGTAGTATATAATTTTATGATGTGTGAAATGTATTGTTATGTTTTATATTATGTTTCATTTGTTTGTCGTATTGTTGTGAATGTCCAGGAGTCAACCCGCGGTATGTGTTGAGGAACTGGATGGCTGAATCCGCTATCAGAAAAGCAGAGAAAAACGACTTTTCTGAGGTATTTCAACATGTAAAGATGCCCTGTTGTCGTTCTCTTTTTACAAGATGGTATATACAGTGTTTCCATGTGTCCTTGAAATGATTGAAAGTTTGTGAATCTGGAAAGAAAATCAAAATAAGGTAAACCTAATAAACATGCATAGGTTATTGCGTGTTTGAGTTTGTTTCGTTAAATTAGTTTTTTGAACAAAATTTCATATTATTTCCTTTGGTCCACTAATGTGTTATTTCACCAACACTTCATGGCCTATGCATACAAGCTCGCTTAATTTAAATAAGGTATGCGCATTTACGTGTTACGTTAGATGTTTATCTGTGAAGTACATTGTGTTGTAAGTATTTAATATTATGTTGAATTTCTTTGATTGTTAAGATAATATAAACCTATGAGGCAAGAACAAACTAAAAAGCATATTCATATATCTAAAAACTCTACACTCTTTTCAATAAAATTAATTCAAATGATAATATCAGATCATTCTAGAATTCAGTATAGGGTGTACCAAATAAGAAAAAATGCGTATGTTAAAAGGTAACACAATGTAACCTTGCACTCTCCTCTTATATGTCTGTGAAGTTCAGATCAAAATACCTCACATCATTTATTATACTGTGTTGTAATTACTCGGGATCAAAGCCAAAACATAGTCTCTTTAAATGCAAATGAACTTCTATTTCCTGCACATTTCCAGAAGAAGGCTGTGCCTCTGTAGCTCATGAATTTGTTACACCAGTAAATGCACGTTTTTAAGTCTTGTCAGTTTAAACTCCAGATATACAGTTTAGTTTATTGGGTGGGCTGAACAAACCTCCTGAAGGACACACTCTTCCCTCTCCATATGCACCAGACACTTTCTTACAAACACCTTTCACACTTACTTTCCATATTTCTGTGAAAACACTGTACAGATCTAATTGAGCTTTACCAGCGTTCCCAGAGACTACAATCAAGGCATTTGAGGGAGTTCAGAAATAGTGTTTACTGAGTACAGAATTACACACTTTGTAGTGGACTTTGTAATCTTGTTCATGCTCAAACAAGAATATTACACACTAAAGAAAGTTGAAAGTGCAAAAAGTATACCATGATCTCTTTAACATCTCACAATGCTTGTATATCTTAGTGTACTATGGCTTGTCGTTTTCTTATGTGACATGATATTTATGATGTATTTCTAGGTGGCACTGTTACAGAAGACTCTATCGGGGCCGTTTGTGGAGCAGGAGGAGGCTGAGAGAGCTGGATACGCCAGCAGACCTCCATCCTGGGCTCGGCAACTGAGGGTCAGCTGCTCTTCCTAATCTACTCAGAGACGAACGAAACTAAAATCTCAAAAAAACACTTAATGAATGACCTGATTAACAGTTAACATTGCAAGACATCATTTATTGTAACATGTCAATAACACTGGCAATATAGCATATATGAAATGCTTACACTATGTAATCTAGGGCTGCACAATATTGGAAGGAAATGACATGTGATATGCATCCGCTGCGTAACACATATGCCGGAGTAGTTGGCGGTTCATTCCGCTGTGAGGACTCCTGAAAATAAGGGACTAAGCCGAATCAAAATAAATGAATGAACAGAATGTTTCACCAGAAACATATTTTTTATTTGGAAAGAATACATCTTTCTGGAATAGATTCTCATAGAAAATGTAAAATTGAGCCTTTTTTCTTTCTATTAGAGGGGAACGATTTGGGAAAATTTGATATATTGGGTGACCGTACATTTCAAGTACATTTTTGTACTTTTTAATGTATAAAAATATTCCATATATAAATGTAAGGTACCAATATGGATCCTTAAGGTACTGTTTAAGTAAAAAAAATGTACCTTTTGTAAGGGTACCATTCACGTGACAGCTTTTGTACCTTTATTTCTTTACAAGAACCAGCCCAAACCGTTAAGGGATCAGACTTTTAAAAATTCCCTTTCCCATATGAGTTTTCATACATTAATGATTTCATAACTTTGTGATTATCATTAAATATATTACATTAAAAATACATTGTAATTGAATTGTAGTATAAAAAAATAAAGAAATAAAATTACATTTATTTTACTGTAATATGACAATAATTATAATATTTACATTTGAATTATTTTACTTGCATAAAGGGCACTTATTATGCAAACATCACTTTTATAAAGGATTTAAACACAGTTGTGTGCCAACAGTGTGGGAATATAACCAGCCTCTAATAGTAAAAATTAATTCATCCTTTTTTTATCACACTTGATAAAAACAGTCTGCAGAACGATCTCACTGAGGAGTATGCATTTGTAGCTGCGCCCTCTTTTGAAAAGAGAGCTGGGAGCACAAGCTCATTTGAATTTAAAGCGACAGTCACCAAAATGGCACAATTTGCATTGAACCCTATTATGGGCAGTTTCAAAGAGTTATACAAAATTATTTGTGGTGTATTTTGAGCTGAAACTTCACATACACACTCTAGGGACATCAGAGACTCATTTTACCTTTTGTGAAAAGAGGTATAAAAGGTCCCCTTTAAGTCATCATTGCATGAAGGAATTCTGTTCCCATGCTCAGGTCTCCAGTTCTTTGAATCAAGAAAAGTATTTAATAAACAAACCAGTGTTTCTCACCAAAAAAACAACCATGATTTTAATCATAATCCATATATTTTGGTACAATATAAGTAATTTACACCTCATTTACACCTGTTTTTTTTAACATCATCCACTTGTGTTTGGATCGACAAAACTGCATCTAAAATCAGACGTGAATGATTGATTGACAGTAAGTCATTTTGAGACACTGAAACACTGCTTTTTGAACTACTTGTACATAAATGTAGGGCTTAGCTCTGAAACTGCAATATATACACTGTAAAAACCGATTAGTTACTTTAAAAAAGTGAGTAAACCCGTTGCCTTAAAAGCAACAAGTTGATTTTACTTAACCCATTGACTTAACTTTTAAAATTATTCACATAGTTTGTTTACTTAATAATTATAAGGCAACAAGTTTACTCCTTTTTTTTAAGTCAACTAATTCCTTTTTAAAGTGTAATTGCTGTCACTTAGCCAAATCACAAAATCTATTTTATCTCAATATAACACAGCCCTTAATATGATTAGTTGCATAAGTATTTACATATATATTTTGTTTGGTGGTGTAATGCAGACATTTTAAATGACAGAAATTAAAGCGGTGTGTTCTAATGTCACACCAAAAAAAATGGTCCAAAAAAAGTCCTCAGGTTTATGGTTGAGTGCGCTTTTTCTGCATGGCATTCATCAGTTCTGACATGAAGTCACCACCTGAGGGCGCTGTTAGTTGAGGTGTAGTCCTCTTAGGTGGAGGTGGAGCCAGTTTTCTGACGCTGCCGGTGGGATTGTTGGCGGCTGGTGCAGGAGCTGGTGGGGGAGGCGGGGGTGGAGGTGGCGGTGGTGCTCCACCTGCTGATGTAAAAGCAGGAGGAGGTGGTGGAAGGGAGGCGACGGGGTCGGGAGGTGGTGGTGGGAGTGATTCTCCACCATAAGACACAAAACTAGGTGGTGGTGGAGGCAGAAAGTCAGGGGGCAGATCGACACTTTCTGAAGGAGGTGGTGGAGGAGGAAGATCATCCATTGGTGGAGGGGGGAAGGAGGATTGTGGGAATTTAGGTGGAGGAGGAAACTTGTTGACTTTGGTTGTGCTGACTGGAACAGGAGGTGCTGGTGGTGCTGGTGGTGCGGGCGGAGGAGGAGGAAACATGGGGTCGGGTGGTGGAGGAGGAAGGAAATCCTTTGAAGGTGGAGGTGGTGGTAATGATGTCTGGTTGGAAGGAACCTTCAAAAACAAACCCAAAAGTATCATTCAGGTGCATTCTTAAATAAATAAGAGGTAAAAAGAGTTCTCAAACTATATTGTGATAAATAAGTGTGGTTAAAAGGATAGTTCACATAAAAATTGAAATACTGTGATCATTTACTCATGTGTTTCAAACCTGTTTGAGATGCATACATGGCATACATAGTATTTACATTTTCTACTGTGCGTGTCAGTGGCTACCAGTTTACAGCATTTTTCTAAATATCATTTGTGTTCAACAGAAAATAAGGAATTAATGCAAGTGAAGGGTGGATAAATTTTCATTTTTGGGTGAACTATCCCTTTAACTGTGTACAGTTACTAATGTATGTGTACTTGTGCATGTTAAATTGTGAAAGGATATTTTAAAATACTTGCAGAAAATAAATTAACAATTAAATGTGTTTCTTACACTGTACAAAAATGCTGGGTTCTACATAATTCCTTCATGTTGTCCCAACACAAATCAATTAAGTTAACCTAATTGTTTTTTTTTGTTTTTTTTTTACAAATTCAAGTGGATTGAACATACTGTAAAACATTCAAGTTGTCCCCCAAAAAACTCAAGAATTGTGTTGATTCAGCTCATTT
>CAIGQV010016192.1:3700823-3733540 GCA_903798115.1 Danio jaintianensis
ATTTCCAAAATGATGTTTCACAGAGCAAGGATATTTTCACAGTATGTCTAATAATATTTTTTTTCTTCTGGAGAAAGTCTTTTATTTCGGCTTATAAATTTTTTTATTTTATTTTAATTAAGGTTAAAATTATTAGCCCCTTTAAGCTCTTTTTTTTTTTCGATAGTCTATAGAACAAACCATCATTATACAATAACTTGCCTAATTACCCTATCCGGCCTAGTTAACCTAATTAACCTAGTTAAGCCTTTAAATGTCACTTTAAGCTGTATAGAAGTGTCTTGAAAAATATCTAGTAAAATATTATGTCCTGTCATCACGGCAAAGATAAAATAAATCAGTTATTAGAAATGAGTTACTATTAAACTATTATGTTTAGAAATGTGTTGAAAAAATCTTCTCTCCGATAAACAAAAATTGGGGAAAAAAATAAACGGGGGCTAACAATTCTGACTTCAACTGTATATGGTGATATTATTGTATAAACAGTAGATGGCAGTCTAAAATCACATTTTTGATAGCCAACTATCTTCTAATGCCCACTTCAGGATTAGTCCTAAAAGGATTATAACAAAACTATGCTTCTGTTTAGTTATTGCCTAAAATGCGTTAAGAATGTGTGTCCTTTTTTTACTGGAGCATTTACTGAGTTGATTATTTGTTTTTTTTGTACTTCACCATGTGTTTGCATTTTATTTTCCAATTACTTAGCAAACAAAGCCCATGCTAACCTAAACATAGCCTGAAACAACCTTGGAAAGTATTACAAATGAATTTGATGATTCGTCATGCTTTTTTTAACAACACGTCAGCATTTCAGTGAAGGTTTTTGCCATTTGTGGGTTGATGTTGGTAAAACAACCTTTTACTCAGGAATGAAATTATCATTACCTTGTCCAACAAGAGTTTTAAGCTAGTGGTTTTCTTATTTATTTATTTATTTATTTTTTTACATATGTATGACAGTAACCTAACATATATTTCTATAGAGAGCTATGGAAAATTAAGAAGTGCAGACAGAAGAAAACTAAAACAGAGGTATTTTTAAAGACATTAATTATAGGCAGGCTGTTTGCAATTATAATTATAATGCAAAATAAATAAATAATAAAAAATTTGAAACTTTAACTGCTTTTGGCAGCCTATGTCTTATTCAAAACTATGTATACTATAATGGCTATTTGTAAAAGCTCAGTTTAGATGACATGTTAGCATGGTTTTGATTGTATGTTAGCACATGTTAGACATGTTAGCATGCTTTTGATTGTATTCAGCAGACTGCTATCATGACACATGGTTAAAAAAATCGATCTGTCTAAACAAATAAGAGGGGTCTGGTTGCAGACCTGGTGCAGATGCAATCTGAGCTGCATGCAATGCTTTTTAATGGGCTCACCTAACAGCACCCCTAACCCTACCCCTGATGTCACTAGCTCCATCGAGTGCATTGTGTCTGACACTGCATCTCTGAGAGATGCAATGTAATATTATAACAACAAACTGTTATAATATTAGTTATAAATAGAGTCTTGCTAAAAGGTTTATTGAGATATATTGTTGAAGATTGGATGTGTGTTGAATCGATTGGGTAGCTTTACATAAACAAAGGAAAATTAAGACCCATTTAAAATGATTTAAGACCTACAAGAAAATATTTCTGTGAATTTAAGACTTTTTAAGGCCTAAAATTTAGTTGTTGAAATTTAAGACATTTTAAGACCCCGCGGACACCCTGTTTACAAGAAATAGCTCTTTATAAAATGTAGTAATATTGAATATTGGGAGTTTTCTTTTTTAAATTCCAAACACATTACTTTACTTATCTTTAATAAACCATAAATCTATCCAAAGATATTTTTCAACAACACTATCTCACAGCAATTTGTAACTTTTTGATTTAGTGGCTAATTCATATGAATTCAATCTCATTTGTACAATTTAGTTATAATACTGTTATAATGTTATAATATGATAAAAGTTTGTTGTTATGGCCAAATTCCACCCCTAAACCTAACCATCATTGGAGGATGAGCAAATTGTACTAAATTGTACGAATGAGTCTTAAAATGTCTTAAATTTCAAAAACAAAATTTTAGGCCTTAAAAACTCTTAAATTCACAGAAATATTGTCTTGTAGGTCTTAAATCATTTTAAACGGGTCTTAAACGGTCTCAATAAACCTTTTACTAATACTCTATTTATAACTAATATTATAACAGTTTGTTGTGCATACATTTAGTTTCTTAAAGTTTTTATTTTATTTTTTTTATTTTTTTTAAATTAGCATGTATTCAAGTAGGGTCTGTATCTAACTAGTTTTTTGATGGGGCAAGTAAAAAAATTAAAATCTGCCGGACCATTAAAAAAAATCCTTAGCGTTTAGCCCTATATAAGTCTAAAATTTCATTCTTGGTCTTAAAAAGGTCTTAAAAATTCTTACATTTTTCTTGGTGAAACCTGCAGAAACCCTGGTAAACTATAAAATACTGTTTTGTGTTGGCGCCGATAGCCTAGTGGTTAGTGCGTCGACACATAGCACCAAAGTGCTCGCGGCGACCTGAGTTTGATTCCCAGCTTGAGGTCCTTTGCCGATCCTTCCCCTATCTCTGCTCCCCACACTTTCCTGTCTATAAATCTCCACTGTCCTATCAATAAAGGTGAAAACCCCTAAAAAATAATTATAAAAAATACTGTTTTGTTTCTTAAATGTATGCCTTTGTCTAAGCAATATCAGCATTTGGTGAATCTTTAAACCCCTGTCCTTTTAAATTGTGTGTAGTCCCAGCTAAGCATGAAAAGATGGCTCCCAACCACTTCCTGCATTCGGGAGGTTCCAATGCAAGACATTGGCTTTTATCTTTTGAAAGTAGTCATTTGGCTAATTATCATATACAAGCTGCAGGCAAAGAGGAGGCACACACCTTGAAATAATCAGTGTACAATTTGTGTTTAGCAGCCCTGTGTTTACACCTACCAGCTCACTCATGTAGTGGTATATAAGAAGACACTTATGAATAAGAACTAAGCAGATTTATGTGTGTAAATGTCAGATAAATGACCTGTAGACCTAAAGAGCCCTTGTTATCATATCTAAGCTAAGGTTACCCCTTACTGCCTAAAGAACAGGGTTGCCATTTTTACAACAATAGTAATTAAATAGGAATTTCATTGGATGTAGTTTTGAACCAATGGAGCATTTTGAAGGGGTGCAGTAGGGTCATCTTCAAGCCTCTGACCCGGTCACACGATTGCACACTCCTACTTGCTAACTCGAGAGGAAATGGATGCTTTTAGAGGCATGTGATTTACAGCTTCTGGAGCTCTAAGCTTCATGCCTTTTATGTCTACTTTCATGTCCATGACCACTACTGATAAAACAGCATTTTGTTGCGGAATAACAGGGATTCATTTTAGGTCCCAACATTTTTTTTTACTCTGAGAACAGAGAGATGATTTTTTTGTTTGATTTCAAAATGGATGTCAAAATTGAGAGACTTTCTGTGGCTATAAAAACCTCTCCACATATCCTTAAATTCAGCATATTTTAAAGAAAAATGAGCATTATACACTGTAATTCCACACAATTCCTTCATGTTGTCCCAACGCAAATCAATTAAGTTAATTTAATCTTTTTTACAAATTTAAGTGGATTGAACATAAAACAATGAAGTTGCCCCCCAAAAAACTTAAGAACTGTGTTGGTTTAACTCATATTTAATAAGTAGTTTGAACAAGCAGGTAATTTTTTGAGTGTATGTATTATTCTTTCTTTATTTTGAACAAAAAATAATATTTTGATATTAAATATGACATAATCTGCTATCATTATTAAAATATTTTGTGCAAAACAGACACCAATATTTAGATGACATTAGGCTTCAATCAACTGTTTTTGCTATGTAGTAACCTAGCAATAAACTTAAAACTATACAAAATATACATATAGCAGGAACATAGTGACATGAATGATTTTTTAATACATCATAAACCAACAGCCAAGGTCAGGATAATATTAGTTTATTAATTAATAAAAATGTGTACAATTCTTTTTGCTTTTTTGTAGTTAAACAAATAGGCCTTAAGTAATTAGAACAACTACAGTGTGAGTAAAGTAAATTAATGTATTTTTCACCTAACCATTTGAAGTTGAACAAACGCACATACAATATTGTTTTCAGACTGCACTCAAACTTAATTAAAATGAGCTGAAACAACACAAATCTTGATATTTTTGGGACAACTTAATGGTTTTATGTTCAATCCACTTAAATTTGTTAAGTTAACTTAATCTACTTGTGTTGGGATAACATGAATGAATTGTGTGGAACCCTGCATTTTTTACAGCGTGTAATGTTTTCACATATTTCACTGTAACAATCAATGTAATGTTTTCTTTACCAAACAAAGAAACAAACAAATCTGTACCTTGAGCATGAAGCAGTGGTCTGTTGGTGCTTTGTATTTGTTTCTATATTCTTTGCAGTAGTAGACGTTCACATTGTCAAACTGCACCAAACACACAAGATCCCGTGAAGCCTAATGGAGAGACAGAACTCAGTTAACCCACTTAAATTGACTTTCTTCACTTTTTTAAACCAAAGTAAGTTATTATTTAGGTGCGTTAAGGTTTTAAAGTGCCACTTTTGTGGTATTTTAATTTTGAGGTATCCTACAATAAGTATATGTTAATTTAATGTCAAAAAACATTTTAATTTTCTCATAATGTACAGTGCAGCATCAGCTCTTGATACCAACAGTAATGATGGTGTCCGTTTTACCATATTAGTTAGTCTGACAATGATATGTGATGTTTCTCAGGGGTGAGTTTTTATTTGGTCACCATTCACATGACAGCTATCTTGTTTTTTTGTAGATTTGAAAAATAACCATTAAAAATGACCTGTTTCCAGATGGACACAGGTAAACTGGTTAAAATGGTGTAATATATATGCCACACCTATATGTGGTGCTGTAAAGAAACACAGACAGAGCCGCAGGATACACTAAAATCACAGCTGAGTAACAACTGAGCAAGAAAATGATGGCGAACGCATTTCCAAAATCATAGTTGATATTGCACTAGCAGGTTTTGTTGTAATAGTGCTAATAAACATAGCATTAGCAGCACCTGCATCACAAACACAGCCAAAACAGGAAATACATGCCTCCATGAAGCTGCAAAAATGTACTTCAACATTCGTATGACTGCAGTTTCTAGGATAAATGAATGCAGTATGATGCTAATAACTTTTGTTCCTTTTCACACTAATGATATTCACAGGGACATATTCATTCATTCATTCATTCATTCATTTTCCTTCAGCTTAGTCCCTTATTTATCAGGGGTCGCCACAGCGGAATGAACCACCAACTATTCCAGCATATGTTTTACGCAGCGGATGCCTTTCCAGCCGCATCCCAGTACTGAGAAACACCCATATATTCTCGCACTCACACACACACTCATAGACTACGGCCAATTTCGTTTACCCAATTCACTTATAGCGCATGAACCAGCGACCATCTTGCTAACCACTGAGCCACCGCACCGCCACAGGGACATATTATCGACGAGTAAACGATTATTTTTATGCAGTTTTTTTCACAACACCCAAATAAATACTACAAAACAACTTAATTATGTCTATGATTTGTAATAAAATGTATTCACCTCAGCTATTTCCATATGGAATTCCACAACATTTCTGGTGTGGTCAGTTTGCTAGGTTACTCACTTTGTACAGTGTTGTATTGTGATGTGCTCAGGTTCAAGTATGGTGAAGCATGGTTCCATAAAAGAGATAAAAGCAATGTAAAATCAAGGTAAAACTATGTGGCTGCTATGGGACTTTTCTTTTGTATTTGCTTTTGAAAACACTATTGGTTGAATTTAGGTGATCAGTTCGCTAGGTGTATGAAAAGTCCAGCCATATTTTGAATGTGAACAAGAAGGATGTGTATCTGACATGTACATCAAAATATATCCTAAGTAACTTATTTCAGATTTGCAAATATATAGACAGCGCCCTCTAGGGAATTTGTTATCTGAAACGTGCAACGAAACATACCCGGAGCAATGTATTTTCATTCATTCATTCATTTTCATTCGGCTTAGTCCCTTTATCCATCAGGAGTGGCCACAGCGGAATGAACCGCCAACTATTCCAGCATATGATTTACACAGCAGATAAACTTCCAGCTGCAACCCAGTACTGGGAAACCATACACTCTCACATTAACACTCATACACTATGGCCAATTTAGTTTATTCAATTCACCTATACCACATGTCTTCGGACTGTGGGGGAAATCGGAGCACCCGGAGAAAACCCACGCCAACACGGGGAGAACATGCAAACTCCTCACAGAAATGCCAGCTGACCCAGATGGGACTCGAACCAGCGACCTTCTTGCTGTGAGGAGACAGTGCTAACCACTGAGCCACCGTGTCACCGCCAATTCATTTTACATTTTACAAAGATATAGACGGAGACACATCTTTTTCAGAGCCTGGGTTGGACACAGCTTTGTAATCTGCCATTTTTGTTGTTAACAGTTGTTATGTGCGGAGTTCTTCCTCCTTGTTTTGGTCATGTGGTACTGTGATGTCATTGTTAACCAAAATATGGAGTTTTTCCAATCCACGCATGCAGCAGGTTTGAGTTTTGAATTTTTTTTCACTCAGTTCACTCAACTGTTATTCAAAAATTACATTTCAGGGCACTGACAATGCCCAATATTAAACTTGTGAGGATTGACCTAAATCCATTGCTTTAGGTTAGTGCCTTAGGCCAGTGACAGTGCCTTAGTTTGTCACACACCATAAATGAGGCAAGTATGAAATTACTCTACATAAGCCCTAACATCCTTACCATTTGGAACTGAGATTGCTTTCACAGTGCAGAAAACAGGGTCTCCTCAAAATGTCAACAACAAAAATCTACAGTGAGAAACTACAGTGCTTGAAATTCAAAGTTGACATTGTTTGTGTCCAGAACATGAAGACCATAGACTGGCAAGAGGTGTTTGTTTCAAACTTCTGCAGGTTTGTGTGGGAAGTAAGACTTTAATTACTTAAGGTATGACTCATTCCAGGCTGTCCAGATTCGGTTCTTTCTCTTGGTACTTCAGGAATGAAAGAGTCTCTTCCTATTGCCTCTTTTGAAATAACTGCATTTCTGTCATGTTAACTCTTGTAGAGATTATATGGTAATGAATATGTATATGCTAGTGTTTGTGTGCTTGGTCTTGGAGGAATAGATCTGCTAGGCTGCTGCTGCTTTGATTATTGGTGCAGATCAAGTACAGAGACTTCACAGATGTGTGATCTGAGAATATAACACACTTCCGCTGAAGACATAACCTGTTGGTTCACTGGAAATACATGCTTCAGCCTATATTTCTTTTGTAAAATATGTACTTCCAACATACGTCTGCAGTTTCTATGTAAAAATTAATGCCACGGGGCAGTATGACGGGATTATCTTTTCTGCCTTTTCACACAAATGATATTTACATGGACATATTATTGACAAATAAAGATTTTTTTTCATGCAGTTCTTTGCTCAATCATAAACACTGTTAAGATGTTTTGTGGTATTTAATTGGTGAATTAAATGCCACAAAACAACATAACAGTGTCTATGAATTGTAATTGAATATGTTCGCCTCACCTACAGTATCAACATATGGACAAAATGTCTGGCATGGTCAGTTTGCTCATTAGCTCACTTTGTATGGTGTTGTATTTTTCATGCAGAGTGCTTAAGTTGTAAAAGCAATGTAAAATCAAGGTAAAACTATGTCGTCGCAGTGCACATTTCCCATCATTTGCTTTGGAAAACACTACTGGTTGGGTTTAGGGAAGGGTTTAGGTCAAGTGATCTATACAACAAGCCCCGCCTTCTCATGGACATGTACAAGAAGCATGTGTATCTGAAATGTATATCAAAATGTACTCTAAGTAGCTTATTTCAGATACGCAGATATATAGACAGCACCCTTTAATGTATTTGGCATCTGAAACATGCAACAAAACCTACCTGGAGCAAAGTATCTATGGATCTGGGGTGGAATAGAGTTTCGGAAAACTCAGATTACTAGCACAAATAAACGCAAGGGTATTTAAATGCTGAGGCGAAAGCTCATTGGTTACATGGGCAACAGCAGCCAGTCATCTGCACAATGTGCTTGATTTGGCTGGAAGCAGATTGGATAGGAACTATCATGTAGGGTACGTCGCAATCAGCACTCTTGTTCAGTAGTCAGTGCACTGATCGGGGCGTCAGACATTTGAAGGGGTGTCTCAATCAGAACATTCTTCCAGTGCACTAAAATGCTGCATCGATGTGAATTATATGCCCTTAAAGGATGTTCTGAAGCATATATTATGAATCTGGTGAACCAAATCATCAAACATAATGACAAATGAGAAAAAATAATCAGAAATAATAAATAATTATTTATGATTAACATGAACCAACATGGCTAGAACAGGTTATGTACAACTTTTTAAGCAATGTTGCTAGGCAGTTTTGCAGAGCAATGTTGCTTGGCTACTTTTCTATTGGTAACAGTATTATCAATTTTGGATTATTGGGATTTAATTTACAGATCAGCTTCAAAAACTGTCCTTCACAAACTGGATGTTATTTACCATGCAGCAATTCGTTTTGTTACTGGTGCGCCATTTAATATTCATCACTGTCAACTGTATTCTTTATTGAATTGGCCTTCTCTTCAATCACATCGACAAATTCATTGGTTTCTGTTCATTTACAAAACTCTTATTGGGAAAAGTCCACTATATTTACAGTCACTTCTTAACATTCAGGAAACACGTCGAAATCTGCGCTCTAGTAGTTTTATTATCCTTTGCATACCCAAAGTTCGCACTTCATTTGGTCGCTACTCTTTTCAATTTTCTGCTGCTGATGCCTGGAATCATCTGCAGCAGACTCAACACTTTCATTCAACTATCATCTTTTAAAAATTCAATCCAGTCAATAGTACAAGATCACTGTGCTTGTTTTTAGTTTTTCCTTGGTTTTATATGTTATTATCTGCATTTGTGAAATTGTTTTTGTATTGTGTCCCTGCTGCTTTGTACTGTATCTGCTTTTTATGTTGCCTCTTGGCCAGGTCGTCATTGTAAATGAGAACTGGTTCTCAATTGACTTACCTGATTAAATAAAGGTTATTATTAAGAATGGGCAATAATATTGTTTCTGTAACCCATTGCCCTAGTTAGTTACCCTATGTCTCACTCGGTTGCCCATTTATAGCATCCTTTCTCAAAGTTGCCCAGCAACATTGCTCATTAAGTTGCCCTGTGTATCATCATCATAAGTGTGTCTCATTGTGTGGTATACCAAGCTCATCACTGCCCTTACCAGTGCCTGAATTAGTGTACACGAGTTAGGGTGCTGATTGAGACGCACCTGTATTAATTGTGCACTTTGATCCTAAACAGCTATATTACACACTACATGACAAATAATACATGAAAAAGCATGTAGTGATATCATTGGGCCATGAACATGTCCTGCTTGTTGTCAAACTATTTCATAACCATAACAAGAAGCAATTCAATCATAACATTAAAACAGCTATAATAACATTAGTTATAACTGTGTGTACCTTTTTGCATTCTTGAAAGCTATGGAAATTAAAAATGTAAAACAGGCAATATGTTAGAACCATTGTAAAGTGTCACTTTAATTATCAGTAAATCAATTAACCATTTGGATTTGTTTAAACTCAATACTGTCTGGGTTGCCTGAGCTGACCTTTGTCTTGCCTTTGGGTGAATAATACAACCCCGAGGCCCGGAGCAGAAAGTATCGCTGTTTCCAGGATTTTTTGCCATCCTCCTTCAGATACAGAACACCCTCCAGGTCAGGCACAATGACGGAGGCTCCACAGAAGTTCTCCTACACCCAGAAATACAGTACCAGACATCACTCACTTACACTCATTCTGTGTTGACTTTCTGACTTCTGTGGAACACGACATGAGGGTGAGTAAATGATGATAATATGAAGAGTTCAGATGCAAAGTGCCATCTGAAAATTTCAGAAAAAAATCCTATGTTTCATTCATTCATTTTCTTTTCAGCTTAGTCCCTTTATTAATCTGGGGTCGCCACAGCGGAATGAACCGCCAACTTATCCAGCATATGTTCTACGTAGCGGATGCCCTTCCAGCTGCAACCCATCACTGGGAAACATCCACACACACTCATTCACACACATACACTATGGACAATTTAGCCTACCCAATTCACCTATAGCGCATGTCTTTGGACTTGTGGGGGAAACCGGAGCACCCGCAGGAACACGGGGAGAACATGCAAACTCCACACAGAAACACCAACTGACCCAGCCAAGGCTCGAACCAGCGACCTTCTTGCTGTGAGGCGAACTTGCTACCCACTGTGCCACAGTGCAGCTGCCTCCTATGTTTATGTTCAGTTATTTTACTTTAAAGCCAATGAAAAGAACTTATTATTTGTCATAAAAGGGAAATTACTCAATCTACACACAAGAGGGTGAGAAAAATGCTAAATTTAGAGGAAGTTTTTAGAAGAAATATTTATATGTTCATTTTTGAAATCATTCAAACTTGCATTACTTGATTAAAGGGATTTATTTAGTTGCATTTTACTCCCGATCTTTCAAGATCCTTAAGTGTTTTGCTTTTCTGTTGAACGTAAAAGAAGACATTTGGAAGAATGTTGGAAGCCACCCAGCAGGCACAACGTCATAGGATGTTAATATTAGGTTAGATTTAGGTCGGGACGTCAGGTGACCAAAATTCAATGTCTAGCCAGCATCTAAGGACAACGTTATTTTGATGTCCAATTACGACGTCAAATGACATTGATGTTTGGTTGATTTTAGTTGGAAAGTGACCAAAATCCAACGTCGAGCCAACATCTTAAACCAACGTCATATTGATGTCAAATACGGACATTTATTCGTCAGGTATGGCAACCAAAATCCAACGTCTGATAGACGTCATAGTGGTAGTGTCCACACAACGTCAAACTGTAACATCATTAGACGTTAATATTTGGTTGATTTTAGGTTGAACGTTGGACATTGACGTTGGCCTGACGTTATGTTCTGACGTCAACTCGATTTTCAACTCCAAACAAAATGCAACGTCCCCACGACGTTGGGGTACAACGTCAATCTGATGTCATGTTGACATCCTGTGCCTGCTGGGCAGTAGCTACTGGCTTCCAACATTTTTCCAAATATCTTCTTTTGTGCTCAACAATACTTCTGTTACCTATATAATTATAAAATTACATTAGTCATACACACCTCCAGAAGTTGTTCTTTGTCTTTTTCTTTCATGTCCTTCAGAGATTTCTTATCCTTTTTCCACAAATAAAAGATCTGTAAAATAAACCCACAATTCACGTTTATCATGGGACTTCTTTAAAGACCTTTTAATTAAGCTCCAGTTAAAGCATTCAAAGTTTTACTGATTTCTGTTCCATTTTCAGTGTACTACAAATGGAGAAGTTAGTGAATTCCTTTAGGGCTGGGAATGTCACAATTCTTACAGACAGAGGAAACAATACACTTTGAGGGAAAAGTAACCACTATTTTTAGAGCTTCTTTATTGTACTATGAAATGATCATAAGCTGCAATTCAACCCATTCTGGCAAATAACGGTCCAAATACTTGCCTGAGGGTTTTTGAACACTTCATACTTGTTTTTTTTCTCCTGGAAAAGCACTTTGTTTTCAGTGTCCCTCGTCCATGTAGACAGTGGCTCCACTAGATTCTCATGGTCCTCGAAGGCCCGCTCTGTAGAGAGTTCACATTCAGTTCAGATTTCAGCATTTTGTGAAGTTTCAGCTTAAAATTCCACACAAGTATATTTTTATAACTCTTTAAAACTCTTTAAGCTTTGATCCAAATTGTGCCATTTTGGTGACTGCTGCTTTAAATTCAAATGTGATTGTGCTGTTTTCAAAAGAGGGCGGAGCTACAAACACCTGTGCATCAGCATAGTGGCTGATTCAAAACAGGACTAACATTATCTCTGTGAAAAACTTAAAATGTGAAAAGAAGTGGTTCAGAAAAAGGCAGTCTATGGAGGGCTATAGTGGTCATTTGTGCATCCTAAAACAATTGGCAGGTATGGCACACTATAAAGAAGGACGGCTGCTTCTCACTCAGGGCTGTCTATGCTAATAAGGGAGTGATCATCACTAATGGGCTTGGCTTTCTCCCTCTGATGACATGTACAAAGGGAGAGTGTCACTCAATGTGTTTCTGCAGACTGTTTTTATCAAGTATGATTACAAAAATAGATTTCATTCATTTTTTCCCATTAGAGGCTGGCTATATTCACACACTGTTGCCACAAAACTGGATGTACCCCATTACAAAAATTAGTTTTACATAATATGTAGGTCCCCTTTAATTTGACAGATACTTTTAATTACATGTGACCCTGGACTACAAAACCTTGTCTTATGTTGCACAGGTTTATATCCAACAATACTAAGCCAAAAATTATTAGAATTTTAATTAAAGATTATCTTTAATGAAGACATTTTAAAAATGTCCTACCATAAATATATTAAAATGTAATTTTGATTAGTAATATGCATTACTAAGAACATAATTTAGATGTCTTTAATGGCGATTTTCTCAGTATAGATTTTTTTGAACCCTTCGAACCCTTCCGAAACAAATAGTTGTTCCTTGGCTAAATATTATCCTATCTTAACAAACCATACATCAATTGGAAGCTTATCTATTCGGCTTTCATTCATTCAATCATTCATTCATTCATTCATTCATTCATTCATTCATTCATTCATTCATTCATTCATTCATTCATTCATTCATTCATTCATTCATTCATTCATTCATTCACTCATTCATTCATTCACTCATTCATTCACTCATTCATTCATTTTCCTACGGCTTAGTCCCTTATTTATCAGGGCTCACCACAGCGGAATGAATATATAATATATAATAAATATATATAAATCACAATTTCCAAGAACCAATGGACCAGTATGGTATGTATTGTGGTCCATGGTTACATATTAGTTTAAATGACTCAAGGAATTAACCCCCTGATCTTGGTTAACACTGACCGAAAAACAATGTTAAACTTTAATTGTGTAGATGTGTATGATTTAAGTAATAATTAATATTGCATTAAGAATACTATTGTTTTTTGCCGTGTAAAATAAAATACAATCAAATGTACATTTTAATAAATAGGCCTACTAATAAAACTGTATGAACAAATGAGAGGACTAATGTCTGCACCTCCCATTTCAAGTTCATTTGCATTTTTCTTTCTTTGAAAGTTAAGTTTCAAGAAAGTACGCAGCAAACACAAAGATAGATCAGAACTTCCTCTGAAAGTAACTGGCATAAGCAGTTTTTCTTTCTTTACTTTTCTTATCTTATAAACTTATCTTAACTTGATCCATTGGAAACTGAAAAACACCTAAAGTATTCAAAAAAGTAATTGTAATGAGTGTAAAAATAAAAAGATTTTAAAATAATTATTATAAACAATTTGATAAATTATTATCATAAAAAAAGGAAGTTTTACCATATGTTTTTATTTCTGATTTAAAGTTTTTGTTCTCTCTTAAGATTTTAATCATTCAAATTTTTATTCATTTTTTTGTTAACATGTTGTTTTACTTATGTTTTATTGTATTTTTGTATGTTTAGTTTATTTTAATTTTAGATAACTAACTTTTTAATAGCCCACAGTATGTACTAAACCTCCCACTGCATTGGTGCCAACACAGACATTATGGTCTACTATGTTCTAGGCTGTCTGCAGGTTCTCTGCTGAAGACCACATATACTGATTAAAAACGTGAATGAAGACAGCTTACGGGTGGTCTGATGTTTAGTGTGGTTACTGGCATTAAACCCATGGTGTGAGTCTGCTTCACAGGCAATAAATGGAAGCTATTTTCCCTGAGCATGTGTATGATTTCCTGTGTCCCTCGACTCGATGAAAGCACACTAAGGGATGATGTACACTCTTAAAAATAAAGCTTCATAAAGGGGGTTTTTCCAGTGATGCCATTAAGGAACCATTTTGGGTTTTGCAATAAACCCTTTAGTGAACAGTTCTTAAAAGAACCACTTTTTGTTTTGGAGTGAAGGACATTAAAGGGATTGATCATCTAAAATAAAAATGAAAATTCTGTCATCATTTACTTACTCTTCACTTGCTCAAAACCCATTTGAGTTTCTTTCTTCTGTTAAGCACAAAAGAAGACATTTTAAGAAATGCTGGTACCCATTGACTTAAATAGTAATTGTTTTTTTCTATATTTATAGAAGTCAGTGGGTGCCAACATTCTTCATAATATCTTCTTTTGTGTTCAACAGAAACTCATAAAGGTTTAAAAGCACATGAGAGAGAATAAATTTAGGTAATTTTCATTTATTGGGTGAACTATCCCTTTATTAAATGACCTTTTTCTGTAATGAAAAGTTTACATTAAATATTTTATGCTGTATTATAGATATAAAAAAGTACATTTGGTCCCACTTTATATAAAGTGAACTCAATTGCTATGTACCTTACATTTAAATTAATGATTTGGTACAATGCTCTTATTGTGTACAGTACATACATTTTTTACATTGTTTATATATTTAAACATTATCTGCAAGTAAGTACATCTGTAATTAATTTCTTTAATTGTATTTATATTTACACTGTTGACCCATCCCTTACACCTTACTCACACTTAAACTACCACAAAACATGTCCCTTTACCCGTATTCCATATATATATATATTTGTGCGTATATATATATATATTAGTACAAATAGAAACTAAACAATTATATGCAAATATACTGTCTGTGTCAGCTGTTAAAATGATCTCTCATCATTTCTCTTATGATTATAAGTCACTCCCAGTAGGAATCATCATGCGAGAATGATGCTTTTCTAAAATTAACATGGGTGCAACAATTTTCCGAAGTTACACTTTGACTGTGTTCTCTTTTGCCTATATATATGGAATTAAAAGGCCTAACTAGGGTTCACAAGACACGTTAGGGCAGGTTACTGGATAACAGTGGTTTGTTCTGGAAATATATATTTCTTAAGGGGGCTAATACTAAACATTTTACATCAAAATTGAAAATTAAAACTTGTTTTTATTCCAGCTAAACTAAAATAAATAAGACTTTCTTCAGAAGAAAAAAAAATATTAGCAGAAAGAACTAAAAGGCTAGACTAACCTTTGCTATATGCAGAGAACTGGTCCAAAGTTCATTTCGATGATGAAGCTAAGTTTAATTTAACATTTGTTATCAAATAGCGGAAAGACTGAACTCAAAGTGTGTACAACAGTCAGTGAAATGTGGAGGTAAAGAGTCATAGTTTGGTGAGGTTTTCTGCAGTTGGAGTTGGTCTCTTATGGGAGAATTAATTCAAATGTTTATCTGGAGATCCTTCTAAAAAATGCAGTTCCTTCATTTCGTTCATCACCCAATCAGACAGCAATATTTTAGGACAATGAGCTCCATCCCAAAGCAAAATAGGTCAAATAGTTGCTATACAAAGCTGAAAACATTTAAGTAATGAAATGAAATGTAATGTAATGAAATGGCCAGCCCAGAGTCCTGATGTAAACTTGATTGAAAATCTCTGGAAAATCTTTGGCAGAAAGCAGGTAAGTGTGAGAATCTGTTGATATCCTTTAGCCGCATTTGTGAAGTCATTTAAAGCAAGGGGCTGTAAACAACCTACTAATTTTAGACTGCTTAACAGTGGAGTCCCACAAGGTTCAATTCTGGCACCTCTCCTGTTCAACTTTTATATGCTCCCACTGAGCCAAATAATGAGAAAGAACCAAATCTCTTACCACAGCTATGCTGATGACACTCAGATCTACTTAGCCTTATTGTCTAATGACTACAGCCCCATTGACACCCTCTGCTAATGCATTGATGAAATTAACAGTTGGATGTGCCAAAACTTACTTCAGTTAAACAAAGAGAAAACTGAAATCATTGCATTTGGGAACAGAGATGAGGTTCTCAAGGTGAATGCTTACCTTGGCTCTAGGGATCAAACAACAAAAAATAAGGTCAAGAATCTTGGTGTGATTCTGGAGTCAGATCTGAGTTTCAGTAGTCATGTCAAAGCAGTCATGTTGTTTCCAGTGAGGACTTAGAGAAAGTTGTTCATGCTTTTATCACCAGCAGGGTGGATTACTGTAATGGACTCCTCACTGGCCTTCCAAAAAAGACAGTCAGACAGTTGCAGCTCATCCAGAATGCTGCTGCCAGGATTCTGACCAGAAAATCCAAACACATCACACCCTGTCCTCAGGTCTTTACACTGGCTCCCAGTTACATTCAGAATAGATTTTAAAGTATTATTACTTGTCTATAAGTAACTAAATGGCCTAGGACCTCAATACATCACAAATATGCTCACTGAATACAAACCAAACAGATCACTGAGATCTTTGGGATCAACTAAAAAATAAACTAGAAATTCCAAGAGTTCAGTCAAAGCAGGGCGAATCCGCTTTCAGCTACTATGCCCCCCGCTGCTGGAATTAGCTTCTAGAAACGATCAGATGTGCTCCAACATGTGCTCCAACAATATATATATATATATATATATATATATATATCTATATATATATATATATATATATATATATATATTCTTTCTCATTATTTGGTTCAGTGGGAGCATATAAAAGTTGAACAGGGGAGGTGCCAGAATTGAACCTTGTGGGTCTCCACTGTTAAGCAGTCTAAAATTAATAGGTTGTTTACAGCCTCTTGCTTTGAATGACTTCACAAATGCGGCTAAAGGATATCAATAGATTCTCACACTTACCTGCTTTCTCACACTCCACTTCACCGTGACTGGCATGGGTTTCTCAGCCATTACTTTGTCTCTAAATTTTTCCAGAGATTTTCAATCAAGTTTACATCAGGAGTCTGGGCTGGCCATTTTATTACATTACATTTCATTTCATTACTTCAATCTTTCTAATTCTAATATATATATATATATATATATATAGGCGACGCGGTGGCGCAGTGGGTAGCATGTTCGCCTCATAGCAAGAAGGTCGCTGGTTCGAGCCTCGGCTGGGTCAGTTGGCATTTTCGCAGTTTGCATGTTCTCCCCGTGTTCGCGTGGGTTTCCTCCGGGTGCTCCGGTTTCCCCCACAAGTCCAAAGACATGCGGTATAGGTGAATTGGGTAAGCTAAAAAAAATTGTCCGTAGTGTATGTGTGTGAATGAGTGTGTATGAATGTTTCCCAGTGATGGGTTGCAGCTGGAAGGGCATCCGCTGCGTAAAACATATGCTGGATAAGTTGGCGGTTCATCCCGCTGTGGCGACCCCAGATTAATAAAGGGACTAAGCCGAAAAGAAAATGAATGAATGAATATATATATTAGAGTTTATTTCAAAATCAGAAGCCCAGTTCTTTATATAATAGTTGAAAATATTCTGAGGACCATCAATTTTGGTAAAAATCATCATAAATGCTGGCAGTGGCTGGGTAACTTAAAAAAAAGTTGGCGGGGAAAGAGTTAATTTTCATCTGCACTGTATTGCCATTTTATATCTTAATTATTTTATAATCTTCAGGTACTGTTTGAAGAGCACTTAAAAGTGTGCATTCAATACAGCTAAGCACACTTTTTTATATAAAGGAAAATAACAAATGGAATTAGATGAAACAAAGCTGAATGCAACAAACGAAATAAATCATGTCTCTTTAAGTCTATTCATTTACATTTTGGCAGCCAGAAAGCAGAACATATGGCCACGGCTGTAGATGAAGCCTTTCAGCAGATGGAGAAAGAGAAATGGGGGATTTGGATCAAAAGGACTGTATTTCCTCATGATAGGGAGGCTGAGTGACATGTCTGGGCGGTAAATTAAACCCACCTGTCATTTGGTGTGTGAGAACGAGTGTGTATATTGGTACATCAGCTCTGTACGGTAAGCTCACTGGAGCCAGCTCGCCAATGAAAACACACTTCATCATCTTTCCAAAGACAACAGAATGGACATACTGTATACTGTTGAAGTCAGAATTATTAGCCCTCCTGAATTATTAGCCCCCCTGTATATTATTTTCCCCCAATTTCTGTTTAAAGGAAAGAAGATTTTTGTTCAACACATTTCTAAACAAAATAGTTTTAATAACTAATTTCTAATAACTGATTTCTTTTATCTTTGCCATTACAACTGAAGAATCTAACTAAGGATCTGAGAAACTTGTAGCAAACTTAATGTGTGTGTTGTTTCAAGAAAACAACCACTCATTTGTGTTGTGTTTTATTTTTATTTGTTTTTATTCATTTATTCTTCATTTAATTATTTTGATCATATGATCATTAGTCATTTACATAATTATTATTATATCACTTTATTGATTATTAGTTAATGATTTGATTATTATGATTGATTATTATTTGTCATTTTATTATGTTTTCATATTTATTATTATTATTATTATTATTATTATTATTATGGGCGTCATGGTGGCGCAGTGGGTAGCACGATCGCCTCACAGCAAGAAGGTTTCTGGTTGGTGCCTCGACTGGGTCAGTTGGCATTTCTGTGAGGAGTTTGCATGTTCTCCCCCTGTTAGTGTGGGTTTCCTCCGGGTGCTCCGGTTTCCCCCACAAGTCTAAAGACATGCGGTATAGGTGAATTGGGAAGGCTAAATTGTCCATAGTGTATGTGTGTGAATGAGTGCATGAATGTTTCCCAGTGATGGGTTGCAGCTGGAAGGGCATCCACTGTGTAAAACATATGCTGGATAAGTTGGCGTTTCATTCCGCTGTGGTGACCCCAGATTAATAAAGGAACTAAGCCGAAAAGAAAATGAATGAATTATTATTATTATTATTATTATTTTCCTATAATGATTGCTTTATTATTATTTCATTTTTCCATATTGTTATAATCTTATGACTGTGGATTCAAGTGACACTTGTTTTCAAGAGTAAGAGATAAGAGAATGTCTCCATTTCAAGGTCTGTATTGTCTCTGGACAATATGTGAAGCAGTAATTTTCCATTGCTGTTGTTTGTGGTATAATAACACTTGTTGGATTTATCCTGGTCAGACGAAGTCTGAGCATTGAATCATATGCAACTAATATTATTCAATAAACTCTGCTCTTTTTTATAATCATTACTTCGTCTCCTACTTCTGCTCCTCTCTAGCTTTCTCAGTCAACTCCTATATTGATAGGAGATTGTTAATTCAGTCGAATACTGGTTAACAATTTGGGTATTGGGCGGCTCCGCTGGCTTGTTGTCTGGATACTCAGAGAAACAGACATTTTCTGACAGGATTTGGCATCCAAGGCTATATCTTATTTATCAGGCATGGAGAGTGTGTTCTAACTCAACAGTATATAATATTTAACTAGATATTTTTAAAGATACTAGTATTCAGTTTAAAGTGACATTTAAAGGCTTAACTAAGTTAATTAGGCAGGTTAGGGTAATTAGGCAAGTCATTGTATAACAATGGTTTGTTCTGTAGACCTTCGAAAAGTAAATATTGCTTAAGGGGGCTAATAATATTGACATTAAAATGGTTTAAAAATATATATAAAAACTGCTTTTATTCCAGCCAAAATAAAACAAGTAAGACTTTCTCCAGAGGAAAAAATATTATAGGAAATACTGTGAAAAATTCCTTGCTCTGTTCAACATAATTTGGCAAATATTTGAAAAAGCGCACAGGAGGGCTAATAATTTTGACTTCAACTGTAAGTATGTGTGTGTGTGTGTGTGTGTGTGTGTGTGCGTGCGTGCGTGCGTGCATGCGTGCGTGCGTGCGTGCGTGCGTGCGTGCGTGCGTGTGTGTGTGTGTGTTCATGGATGATACTCACCAGTCTGTAAGTCAGGGTTGGTCTCACACACACTCCAGTCCACATTGCAGTCACAGTGTGTCTTCTCAAAGAGGTTGTCCATCACGTCTCTAACTGTTTGCCTCTCATCCACCATCAGAGTCTTCGAGCTGCCATCCATAATCTCCACTTTCACGACCAGCTATCACAACAAACCACAAAGTCAGCTAATGAAGATTGTTTGGGTCTTGAATAATGACATGGTTTATTGACATCTGTGCAATAAGATTGTGAAACAAAACAAGCTGTGTGGTGCTTTGAATGTTGGACAGACGGTTTACGAACATTCTGAAATGTGGTCTAAACTTGGAGTCTAATTGAGAAGAGCAGCATTAGCCATGCTATTTCTTTTCAATACACAGTCTATGCAGAGATTTTTGGAAGACAGAGATATAAATGGTCTTATAGGCAAATATGTTTTCTGTGAAACCGATGAAAAGGATGTCGGACCGTACATTTAAAGGAAATTACTGGCTCTGATGTTGGCATATGAACTAGCACATATTTAAATATCAACAGCAATGCTAAAAGTGTAGCTTAGCAAATTCAAAATCTTTAAATCTTTCGAAACCTTTCTAAACTTTAGCTCACATGAACCAAATTGATATACAACAATATACAGCAAATGGTAACACTTTACAATAACAGTACATGAATAATGATGTATTAATATGTAAACTAAACGTTACTTTATTATGAATTAATGATGAGTTAATACATGCGCTAATCATGAACTAACTTTAACTACAACATAAGTCACAATCTTAATTACTTGTTAGTACATGTTGTTAATTAAAGTATTAATTAACATTTAAGTTTAAGCTAAATGTAACCAACATGAACTCATGAGCTGTTAATGTACAATTATGCCATGACTTTACTTGAAGGGGCACATCACCATTAACTCATCCTTAACTACTCATGAACTCCTGTGTTTAAACTGTTCATGTTGATGTTAACAGAACACTTTTCTAGTGTTAATCAGTGTAAACGCATTAGACAGACGTGCATAAGGAGTTTATGAGTAGTTAAGAATGGGTTAATGATGATGTGCCCCTCCAAGTAAAGTCATGATATAATTATACATTAACATGTCATGAGTTCGTGATGGCTAAATTAAACATAAACCAATGTGGTAATTAATACATTAGTTAACAAACAATCATGTACTAACAAGTAATTAAGGTAGCCAGTATTCCCACATGATCTCATGTGACTCATGTTGTAGCTAAAGTTAGTTCATGATCAGCGCATGCATTAACTCATCATTAGTTCATAATAAAGTTATGTTTAGTTTACATATTAACACATCTTTATTCATGTACTGTTATTGTAAAGTGTTACCCAGCAAATAATAAACTATAACAGTTGTTCAACAAAATATGGTAGGTTATTTGCGAGGAAATGTTTACTTTACAAATTGCCGTTTCACACAGGATTAAGCTAGATAACTTCTGCAATAATTACAAATAACCAGAGCTCCTGTAATACTAATCCTGTGCAAATAGGGCTTTGTTGTACACAATGTAACTACAGAAGAGTTAAGCTTTAAAATCTAAATTACCCATTAAATGAAGCTATTGTGTCATTTTTGAAAGAGATGCTAATGGTCCAATCTGATTCCATCATCTATGCTAAGATAAGCTAAGCTAAGATAAAAGTGCTCAGATCCAGACATCGCCTGAATAGATTAATAAATGATCAAACTCAACTAAGAAACTCAACTCCAGAGACGTTTGAGACAATTTAAAAAAAATAAAATAAAATAAAAATAGTGGAGTTTTCCCTTTAATGATGACAGAATTTTGGGGTGAATTATCCGTTTAATATTAAACCAGAATACAACAGAATACAGATAAATCCGAATATTGAGTCACTGTTTGAAACGAATCAAACAAAAGTACAACTGAAAAACCACATTAGAGTTAGATGGCATCAGTCTCCAGTTTTTGCTTTTTGTCTTGAGGGGTTTATCTTTTGATTTTAAGGGAGTTCTGAGTGTGCAACAGAATACCATGATCTGACTGACATCGATACTCTACTACAAATGAATCAGTCTGGTGAATTTCCTCTCAACTAGACAACCTTAAACAGCCAACAGATTCTATCCATGACCAATGACATGAAATATGCCTGTATTTGTGCAGTTTAGAAACAATATCCAGCTGTTTTAGAATAGTCAAAGCCAGCGTGAATCATGACTCATGAGTGTCTGACTGCAATGAACAATATTTTTAAAACCATTCAAGCCTATTCAAGAGAGAAAAAGGTCTTTTAGAGAACTGCATCGCTCACCTTTTTTACTTTGGCCTCCTTTAGCTTCTCCAAAGCGAGCTTGATTTTATCTGCTTTGAGCTGTTCCTCTTGTTCCTCCTGGGGGATACAAAATGAACATTATCTAACAATATACAACCCCAAAGATACAGCAAACTGAAAAATTACGGTAAAAAAAATGGCAGCTGTGGTTGCCAAAACTTTACTGAAAAAATATGGTAGAAACCGTAAAAAGGATTTACACATTTTTTATGGTAAACTACCGTATTTCATTAATTTATACAGTATTATACACCAGTGATTTGAAATACGAACATCTACAAATTATATCATACCAAGCAGAGAAGCAAATTGATATTTAGAAGACACAGTGTCATTCCCACAACTATTAAACACCATCACGGTAACAAAAAATGCAATAAACATAATTTAACATAAAACTCTAATGTACATACAGTAACTGATGAGAACAAAAGTCTAAAAAGAACCATAGTATATAACATAGTAAATCATAAAAATTGAAGTGTTGTGCAGGTAATCCTAGGAAAGTCAATTTATGGTTATTAACCATATATATTAATGAATCTTACTGTTAACCAGGTTACAGAAATTACTGTAGCATTTTTACATTGTTGTTTTATTGTTGAAATACCATAATTTTTCATAGTGTATGGATATGCAATGAATGCAATACATTCAATAATATGTGGTCTGCTGATTCTCCATAACCTTAATTTAATTTACAAAAGTACAAAGAAAAGATTTCCAATGTTTTTGGTGAGCACATCAATTCATTCATTTTCCTTCAGCTTAGTCCCTTTATTCATCAGGAGTCGTCACAACTTATCCAGCAAATGTTCTACACAGCGGATGCCCTTGCAGCTGCAACCCAGTACTGGGAAACATCCATACACACTCATTCACACACATACACTACGGCCAATTTAGTTTATTCAATTCACCTATAGCGCATGTCTTTGGACTGTGGAGGAAAGCGGAGCACCCGGAGGAAACCCACGCCAACACAGGGAGAACATGCACACTCCACACAGAAATGCCAACTGACCCAGCAGGGACTCAAATCAGCGACCTTCTTGCTGTGAGGCGATAGTGCTAACCACTGAGCCACCGTGTCGCCCCAAGCACATACATTTTATTTTGTAAATATAAACAAACTTTTATTTTGATGGCTACAACAAGCTGTTAAAAAGAGCATAAAGAGAAAACACAATTTTTTGCTGCTTATTCAAACTACTTATTTAAAACGAGCTGAAAAAAACAAATCTTGAGTTTTTCTGGGACATCTTAGTTGTTTGTAAATTTGTAAATTTGTAAACAAAAATAAGATATTGATTTGTGTTGGGACAACATGAAGGATTGTGTAGAACCCAGCATTTTTACAGCAAATTACAGATTTATGATTTCATTACATTTTAATTGATTTCATTGCAACTTTTTTAGGAATCAGGGTATATTTCAGTAAATTTTGAAATTTTATTTTGTTGATGTGATGTTAGAGTTCATCCAGTATGTGCAATGTAAGTCTTACTAATGACTGCAGAGTGAAAAGGGAAATATGCTTAACAAATGTATGTGTGAACTGAATGCATTTTTAAAGTACCTGGTTTTGTGTGCAAATCAACACAGCAGAATAATTGTACTTCCTTAAAGCGTGACCAAAGATTATTAAAACAGTATTTAAAATGCACTTCACTTAAAAGCGTTTTTATTATTACAAAGTGATTTAAAACAAAAACTCACCAAAAACAACCTTTTATTTTATTAATATTATATTACATGTAATACAGTTTTTAATAAATAGAGTATACTATAATTAAATATACTTTTTAGATTTAATTCAATACAATTAAATAATTATTTTGTATATTTATATATACAAGTATATACTGTAAAAAATGCTGGGTTCCACACAATTGATTTGTGTTGGGACAACATGAAGGAATTAAGTTACCTTAGTAGTTTTTACAAATTTAAATAGATTGAACATAAAACAATTAGGTTGCCGCAATAAAAACTCAACAGTTGTGTTGTTTCAGCTCATTTAAAATAATTACACTGTAAAAAAAAAAAAAGTTGACTCAACTCAAAATTGTAAAGCAACTTGTTGCAGAGCTTGAGTTGACCCTTTCAACCCAAGTACTGCACTTGACTCGATTTAAGTTGAGTAAAGTCAAAAATGTCCTAAATGTGGTTGCTTTAAAATTTTAAGTTGTCAACTTTTTTTTCTGTACAGTTGTGATGGCAGATTATTTTCTTCCTGTTCACAAGGAATACATTTTAATGTGAAGACTGAAATTGAATAAAGTCAGACAAAGTTTGTCTTTTAATTGCTTTAATTCTCCGGAGAATGTTCAGTTTACACACAGACAGCCTCTGTGTGAGCAAAAGGATCCCAAACATGGGCTCACAGGCGTTTTTAAAGACAATGTTACAATGTTTTAGATAAGAATTTCTTAACTCTTAAACAACCAGTAGATTGCACATGGCTGTAATAGCCCAATGATTATAATGCCTTCGATCTTTACTTTAGCAAAACCTTAATCAATTTATAATATCAATATAATTATCAATCATCAATATGTGATCATCAGTATTAAAAATTTCCATCACACAGTGTAGTTTGAACAAACAGAAAACGCCATTTTTTGATTGTACACTATAAGAAATAAAGGTACAAAAACTGTGGGCCGATACCCTTTCAAAAAGTACACTTTTGCATATAAAGGAAATGTATTAGTACCTAAAGTATCCATAATTGTACCTTAAAAGTAACTAGTAGTACCTAAAGGGTCCATATTGTAGCTTAATGGTACATACTAGTACATAAAAAGTACAAAAATGTGGCTTTTGAAAGAGTACTGCCCCAGTGAATGCTTTTGTACCTTTATTTATGAGCGTGTCCTAAACTGTATATTACAATATGGTCTTTATTAAGACATTACAAGGCTTTCTGGGATTCAAAAAAAGGATCTTAGTAGTACTGTCTCAGTAGGCAATATAACTATGCTGTCCATCTTGTTGAGCAGTCTCTGCATTGGGAATACACATGAAATGCTATTCTAGTTAAACTTCTCATTTGAGGTTTTGGAACAGAGCTGATCTCTATTAAAAAGCAGTCTGGATATCTCCTGTTATACGCTCTGTCATGCACTTGGCTAGACATGAAATACCATTCAATAAATATCCGGCCGAGCTAACGCTGCAATCATGAGGATAATTACATTTTATGGTTGGGCTTTCTTTTTTATTTTTACATGCAGAGTAGAAATGGATTTTGTAGGCATTCATAAAGTTCATACTTCATAGTGTTACAGCACTTAAATTCCATTACATCCTTTCACATCTGTTGTTTGGCCTGGTTTTGTGTTAAAATAAACCCTGTAGCCTTCAGCTAAAGAGGTGTTAACCGCTTGAGGCCTGTGGGTGTGCGGACCTTTCAGAATGAAACTTACTTTTGAAGGTTTAGATGCGGGTGGTGGAAGTGGAGCTGTGATGGAGTTGGAGGAAGTTGCTGGTTTAGAGCTGTCAAATGATGCTGGGAGGCTGAAGTTACTCTGAGGCTGTGAGGGTGCTGGGGCAACTGGAACGGACCCCTTTGACGTGTCTCTTTCTGTGGCAAACTTTTCCTCTGTGGCACTTATATCTGCCACAAGGTCGGCCATCAAGGCGTCTAAGTCATTGTCTTCCAGATCGTTCAGGGATTCTTGTAGAGAAAATGAATGAAGGGGGAGGGGGGGAGTGAAAGTTGAGAGCCTGTAGTGATAATAACATGGATAATAACATGGCATGGAGAGAGAAAACAAACAATATGATCCACTACGATCTCCATGAAAAATTGAGTATTTAATGTATTTAATGTATTAAGTATTTAATGAGGTGGGGATTTTATATACACTGTAAAAAATGTAAAAGAAATTTACAAAATGTACAAAAAAACAAGTTAACTTAATTTTTAGTAACACTTTACAATAAGGTTGAATTAGTTAATTAGGTAATGTATTTATTAACATGAACAAACAATGAACAATGCATTTATTACAGTATTTATTAATTTAAGCGTATTTAACATAAAACAATTAAGCTGTCCCCCCAAACAACTTAAGAATTGTGTTTTTTTTAACTCATTTTATGTAAGTAGTTTGAACAAAAACAGCAAAAGTCATTTGTTTGAGTGTATATTTGCACATTTAAAGGTATAGTTCACCCCAAAATGGAAATTTGATGACTATTTACTCTTCCTCAAGTGGTTCCAAACCTTTACGGGTTTCTTTATTCTGTTGAACACAAAAGAGGATATTTTGAAGAAAGCTGGAAACCTGTAACCATTGACTTTCATGGTAGGAAAAACAAATACTGTGAAAGTCAATGGTTACAGGTTTCCAACATTCTTCAAAATATCTTCTAATGTGTTTAACAGAGGAAAGAATTTCATAAAGGTTTGAAACAAGTAAAAAGTGAGTAAATGAGGACAATGATGTCATTTTTTGGGTGAACTATAAGACACAAATTCATGTAAAACATGGATTGGCCCAATGGGTTGGATTGGGATGGGTTGGTCCATGTTTTACCAAAATTAAAAATAAATAAATAAATAAATAAATAAAATACCACATCGTTTTTGAAAGTGTACTTACTGTACTTATATTTACTTGTATTTAAGAGACACTGTCTTGATAAATGATGGTATCTTCTTTCATCCATTCATTCATAAAAAAACAATATATATCTATATATTTGCAGTATATTTTATACTATTAGCCATACCAGCAATTTTTGACCTGAAATCAAAAACCCTTTTTGTGCTTAAAAGTGCAAGCTTTTTCATACTGTACCATTATTGTATTTGTGCAAACCACAAAATTATCATCCTAAATTTTAAAAAAAAGAAATAGATTGTTGGGTTGATTTAGTTTTAGGGTTAGAACATTTGTTAAAAATGTAATTTAAAAGTTAAACGCAACAGTTGTGTTTGTCAATATATGTTGCCAAAAATTGGGCTGAAGCAACTTTGTATAATGTATATACATTATTCATACCAATAAAACTAATTTTATAGGCTAAATCATGTAGAAAGGAGCCTTTTAATGTAGCACTTTTACCTTATATTCACAGTTAATATATATATAATATATTATTTATTCCTTAGCATTGCTGATCTCTTGAGATTACTGAAGTCAGTATGTCACAAGTCTGGTGTGTCTGTGTATGTAGTTGTTGTTATATGTCATATTTATACCCTTCAGTTCTGTTTGTCTGGTATTGTATTGTCAAACTCCATGTCTACCTGCGTTTTGATGTTCCAGTGCCTGTTGTGAGTGTTTTTTTGTAAATAAAGACGTGTTTTTGATCATTTCTGTGCGTTTGTGGAGTGAGCGACCTATGTCAGTATAAGCTTTGCTTGCAGACGTTATAGAGAAACATTCAGTACTTCAAACAGCATCTTTGAGCCGCTCTCAGACATCATTTAGAGCTATTTTATGGTTAATTAACAACAAATTTACTTCAAAAAGCAACTCAGTTGATGAATAGAGCCTTTCAGGTTAAAAAACACTGTAAGAAGGCAGAAGCTGTGGAAAATGTTAGGCTGAAAAATTTTGGTTACCATTAAAATCTGCAAAACCAATGGAAAAGTTCATTTCCTGAGGTTCAGGAATGGTGGGAGGTTTAGCCAAAGGTGCAGAATCTACTTCGGCATCCAAACTCTGCAAAACATACAAATGAGGAACACACAAACATTAAAAAGCAAACACTGAAGCTATTTTTAAATTACAGCACAGGAACTAACTTATCAGCATGTAAATGACATGTACCGTATATCAGTCTTAATAGCTGCGCTTCCTACTTTTATGTTCCATATCATTTGCAGCTGCTGACTTGCGCTTAAAAAATGGATCATGTCTTATTACTGAAACTAAATTAAAAAGTGTATTGTGACCGTTTGAATGGGAGAAAACAGTAATCTGATTCTCCCATTCAAACGTTGACAATATACTTTTGTCTGGAGGAAAATGAGACGTATTTACAGAAAACAAACAGTACCTGCGTTAGGAGATCCATCTCCTGCAGCATATCGCTGAACATGGCATCAATGTCATCCATCTACAACAGAATTAAACATCTTTAAAACAATTCATACAGTAGAGTTGAAAAAAAAACTGCAAAAAGACTATTAATAATAGGAATTCAGTACAGAAACAAAATGAATTTTAGGTATAACACAGACCTGGTTGTGTTATAAACTATAAACTAATAAATGAATGTGAATGCAAACATATTTCCAGTGTAATTAAATTCATTGTTTATTAATGTCCATTTGAAATGCATTCTGAAATAATTAATCATGTTTGCTCAGTGGATCCTTTTGCACAGTTCTGAGGTCATCCATAGCAGAAGTCATTATAGAGTAAAGTTCTAAAGTGAAAAAAAAGGTTGCATTCCTGTTTTCTACAATAGCAAAAAAAAAAAGAAAAGAAGTCCCTAATAGATTTTCTATGACTTTCCAAAAGAGTACAATGTACTGACAGCTTGATTAGGGTGGTCAGAAGAACAAATGTCAATTTATCAGGGGTCGCCACAGCGGAATGAACCACCAACTATTCTGGCATATGTTTTAAGCAGCAGATGCCCTTCCAGCTGCAACCCAGTACTGGGAAACATCCATACACTCTCACATTCACACACACTCATACACTACGGACAGTTTTTGTTTTACCCAATTCACCTACAGTATAGCGCATGTCTTTGGACTGTGGGAGAAACCCACGCCAACACGGGGAGAATATGCAAACTTCACACAGAAATGCCAACTGGCCCAGCCGGGACTTGAACCAGTGACCTTCTTGCTGTGAGGCAACAGTGGTAACCACTGAGCCACTATGCCGCCCTACACCACTCCATACATTTGTTAAACAATAGAAAAATACTGGCAGCTCTACATTTAACCTTGTTTATAGTTTTCTTCTTTTAAAGGCTATTACACGCTGATTGTATTATTATTAAGGAGTACATGGACATTTCAATTTATCTGTCGCCTCACAGCAAGAAGATCGCTGGTTTGAGTCCTGGCTGGGCCAGTTGGCATTTCTGTGTGGAGTTTGCATGTTCCGCGGTTTGCATGCTCTGGTTTCCCCCACAGTCCTAAGACATGCACTGTAGGTGAATTGAATAAACTAAATTGGCCGTAGTGTACGAGTGTGTGTGTGAATGTGAGAGTGTATGGGTGTTTCCCAGTACTGGGTTCCGGCTGGAAGGGCATCCGCTGCGTAAAACATATGCTGGATAAGTTGGCGGTTCATTCCGCTGTGGCGACCCCAGATCAATAAAGGGACTAAGCCGAAAAGAAAATGAAAAATGAATGAATGTAATTTTTTTTACAGTCTTCAAATTTATATTGTGAGCATTTATTTGGCCCAAAAGCTTTTCATTCTTGAAATCGTTGACCTAAAATCCTAAATGTATCAGTACTTAATATACATATTAGTACCTAAATTGTACATGTTATTATCTAAAAGGCAGAAAAAGGCTCATTAGAAATATATGCACTGTAAAAAAGGCCAGGGTTCCACACAATTTATTTATGTTTTCCCAACACAAATCCATTAAGTTAATGTACACATTTACAAGAAGTCAGGGCTTGTTGTACAGATCACCTAAACCACTGACCTAAACCTTTTCTATACCAACCAATAGTGTTTTCAAAAAGAAACGAAAGTGCACTGCGACCACATAGATTTTACATTTACAAGTACAACACCAAAGTGAGCTACCAAGCAAACCGACCACGCCAGAAAAGTTGTTCATGCGGATATAGACAGGTGAGGCAAACATATTCCATTACAAATCACTGTTAAGTTATTTTGTGGTATTTATGTGGTGTTGTGCAAAGGACTTCACAAAAATAATCCTTTAATCATCAATATTATTTCCATATAAATAACTTTAGTGTAATAAGGGTCAAAAGCTGTTGATGTCATACTGCTCTGTAATGTTCATTTGACCAACAAACTGAGGTGGACTTAGTGATTTGGGGGCCCTAAGCAATTCCAGGTATGGGGCCCTAGCATTTTTGAAAAACAAACTGCATGTTAAAAAGTATATATAAATATATATAATATTTAAAGTATATTTTAATATTTAAAGGAACCTTAATCTTCCTAACGTAAAATTAAAAGCAATAAATTCACATATAAAAAACAAGTTCACAAACTATGTAAAGCAGGGGTGTCCAAACTCGGCCCTGGAGGTCCGGTGTCCTGCAGATTTTAGCTCTAACTTGTCTCAACACACCTGCACAGATGTTTCTAGAAAGCCTAGTAAGTAAACTTTGCAGAACACCGGCCCTCCAGGACCAAGTTTGGGCATCCCGATGTTCAGTTAATTAGACATTTTTGTGATTAGATTTTAATAGTAATAATAATTAAAAAACATTTAAGCAAATTTTATTCACAATCCATCAAACTAATATTTTCACCATTTATCATGAGTTGAATAGTTGCGGTTTGTGAACAAAATTCTCACTCTTGCACACTCTACCTACCTCTAAATCTCTGTGATTGTGAACGACAGCAAGAAAAGAATAAACGGTACACTAAAACAGAGAAGCAGATGCGTTTGACTGTACCAAGGAAATACCTCACACTCGCGGTGCTAAAACATTTGCCGTCGGTATGCTAATGGTCTAATCTGATTCAATGATTTATGCTAAGCTAAGCTTAGCTAAGCTAAAAGTGCCCTTGCCAGACCTGGAGATCAGCTGAATGGATTCAAATGGTAAAACTAAACTGTTTAACTCTAGGGCAGCTGTAAAAAGAGTATATTTTCAAAAAAGAGTGCTACTTTTAGTCCAAGATGTAAATAGTTCCTAATGTATGTGTCAAAACTTTCATGTACATTCAAGACCACATATTTAAAGTAAAAATAAAATGGTTGATCCAGTGTTTGAGAACTGAATGTGAGACAAACAGAGCCATACACACAGTGGGATTAATGAAGTCAAGCTCTAATGAGTGATTAATATTTTGTGTTTCGAATGTTGTCATTCTAAATAATCTGACTTAAACTAGTTTTGCAACTGCTGTGAATAATTGGTCAACCAGATGGTGTCATTTATTCTGGTTCCAGCAGCATGCAGAGCGGAGTACCTGTGCACATGCGAAACACATAACCCAAAGCTAAACATTGCATAATATCCAGAGGCTAGAGATAAAAGCATGGCTTGCATAACTTTTTAACATTCATTCTTTGCCAAGACATGCAGAATCCTGCCCGTGAATGCTCAGTACAGCCTGAGTACACAATATTACAGAAAATATGAGCTGCATGTAAATAAATTCTTATGAAAATCTTATTCTATTGTAGGCAATGAAGAACTTTACTATAGTTATTTGATCTGTCTGTATAGCTCAGCTACAATGAGACAAACAATTACTGTTAATCTTGGTCCAAAATACCCGACTCTGATCTACTTCCTTTTATTTCTGCCACATTCAGCAATCAGTTTGTGCAACAGCTTTGAATAAATGCAAATGTTATCAGTTTTCATCCACGGATTGTGCTACGGAATCTAATGATTTCTCCTATTGTTTGGTTTATAATGAATGAGGTAATTTTAAAGTTGTTTCAACTGAAAATGAAAATGCATTTTGGGCATTAATTTACATGATAACTGTGTTTTTTTGTGCAATGTTTTAAAAATTAAAAGTGCAAACCAAGATTTTAAAAATTATACTTTTATGCTTAACCTGTGAATTTATTTATTCATTCATTCATTTTCTTTTTGGCTTAGTCCCTTTATTAATCTGGGGTCGCCACAGCGGAATGAACCACCAACTTATCCAGCATATGTTTTACGCAGCGGATGCCCTTCCAGATGCAACCCATCACTGGGAAACACCCATTCACACACATACATTACGGACAATTTAGCTTACCCAATTCACCTATAGCGCATGTCTTTGGACTTGTGGGAGAAACCGGAGCACTGGGACGAAACCCACATGACCACGGGGAGAACATGCAAACTCCACACAGAAATGCCAACTGACTCAGCCAAGGCTCGAACCAGCGACCTTGCTGTGAGGCGATCGTGCTACCCACTGCACCACCGTGACGCCAGAATTTATTTATTTATTTATTTATTTATTTATTTATTGTCTGAGTTCATTCAGTCAATGGCATTACATCATATAGAGGATGAGAAAAAAAACTAATTAACAATTTTGAAAAATGATATTTTATTTATAGGTATGTAATGTCCTCTAATTGACATCTGGACTCATTTGTCTAAAAAATTTTATAAAATAAAATAAAGTGACATAAACATGGATAGGCAAAAACAATGGTTTTTCTATCATCAACTTTGTATTTATTTAAACGTTGTATAAAGATGATTCTCAACTTAAATATATGAGAGAATGATTTAGGCCAATCCCAAATCTACCCCTTAGCCCTTACCCTTCGTTTTGTGCATTCACGTGAAGGGGT
>CAIGQV010016192.1:3733940-3763758 GCA_903798115.1 Danio jaintianensis
AAGTGGGCGGTTCATTCCGCTGTGGCGACCCCAGATTAATAAAGGGACTAAGCCGAAAAGAAAATGAATGAATGAATGTATAATATAATTAATATAAATCAGCATCACAACTATCAGTAGCCACTTTTCCACTGTCTGTCCAATGTAAGGCAGGGTTACAATGGACCACTCAAGCAGCAATGGCAAAATCAAGCAGAATTTCCATTGTCAGACGTTAATAACACACCTCAACTAACTAGATAGCAAAACATAACGTGTAATACTATGACATAACAATAATAATTCTGACTTCAACTGTATATTTTATATTTTAGCCTTTAGCATCGCTCATAATTAATACAGTAAATAAACATTTGGTGATCAGAATCTACTTGCAATCAGGGGATATTTTAGAGACTTGCTGATGTGTTTTAATTGTTGACCTTAATGATATGACAACATGGTAAATAAGATGATTATATGATGCTGATCATCTCTGGACTCTGCCTTTGTTTATAATTTGTTACATTTATATAGGGCTTTTCAGATTTGGGAGGGAATCTCTTCAACCATTGCCAGTGTGCAGCGTTTGGATGACATGACGGCAGCCATTCTGTGTCAGACCTCACAACACTCACCAGTTAGATTTGCCGGCAGCTAGCTCTCTGCAACTCTCACATGCTCGCCCACTGATGCTAAGCAGGGTTGTGCCCGGTCAGTACCTGGAGAACACATGGGACTTGTTGGTCCTAATGCCCCAGTATATTGATGGGGACTTTATACTGCTCAGTGAGTGCCGTCTTTCAGATGAGACGTTAAACCGAGGTCCTGACTCTCTGTGTTTGTTAAAAATCCCAGGATGTCTTTCGAAAAAGAGTAGGGGTTTAACCCGGCATCCTGGCCAAATTTGCCCACTAACCTCTGTCCATCATGGCCTCCTAACCATCCCCATAATTGGCTTCATCACTCTGTCTCCTCTCCACCAATCAGCTGGTGTGTGGTGTGCGGTCTGGCGCAATATGGCTGCCGTCGCGTCATCCAGGTGAATGCTGCACACTGGTGGTGGATGAGGAGATTTCCCCCAATGTGTAAATGTGCTTTGAGTGTCCAAAAAAGCGCTATATAAATGTAAGGAATTATTATTGTTATTATTAGATGATGGTCATGTGAGCTGCTGGAGAGCACACCCTGTATCAATCTCCCGTACTACAAATGCCATCATGTCTTGCACCCACACACCGGTTTCAGCCTCTGATTTCACTGGCACAGCGGTAGGACATTATCACTGATTACGTGAACTATATGTACACCACTCTCACATGCACCCTTTGCCGAGTATTGTCCTGCTGTTGAATAATCGTTCTCTTGTTTTTGCCTTGCCGCGTTTTAGACCTTTGGACTGTTTATGTCCTGTTTTTGATTGTTTGCCGGCCGTCTCGACCTTTTGCCTGTATTACTGTGTATGCTCCTATTTTGCCTCTGCCTGCCTTGCTTATGAGGCACTACTCTAATAAAACTGCATTTGGATCAAACCATCTCCCTTCACAACAGACCTGTGTGTGCATATTAGTTCTCGTTTAGGGGAGTGGACAATAAAGGCAAATGCAAATAAACATACGTGGTAGTGGAGTACGTGGTAGTGTTGTTGCTCATATGCTCCCTGATGATTCATCCACAGAATATGGATTTACTTCACATTACAATCAAACGTGGAAATGTACACATGGGAAATTATAGACAAGGGCATGAACTGTCATCATGTTGTCCTTGTGCAACAGCTCTAAATACTGGCCTTTCATAAATAATGAGTTTCGACCATTTTCATGGAAATGTGTAAATGTGAATCATTTAGAAAATGCAAGATAAAAACTTTTACGTTTCTTGGGCAACATTGTTGTCGTGTAAAAGCCGTGAGCTAGCTACAACTTTTCAATAAATATATAAATATATATATTTCAAGGTATTTTGTAGTTGCATTTGTACTGAATCCTCTGGTGCCTAGACTGCAACTCTGCACAATAATTTTGGCCAGAGGAGAAATGGTTGTGCCCAACTGAGCCTGGTTTCTCTCAAGGTTTTTTTCCCTTCACTTCCGTCAATTGGTGAAGTTTTGTTCCTTGCCTCTGTCGCCACTGGCTTGCTTGGTTTATGACTTGTGGAGCTGTGCACCATTGGATTTGCTCTTCAGTGTTTGGACTTTCAGCAGTGGAAATTAAACTACACTGAACTGAACTAAACTGAACTTCGATTCTGAAAACTGGACTGATGCAGTTTCAATTTGCTAGAACTTCTATGTTAAGCTGCTTTAACACAATCTACATTGTAAAAGCGCTATAGAAATAAAGGTGAATTGAAACGAACAAAAAAACACCAATACAACAAAAACAAACAAGTCCTTCAACTGATTCTACATCAAACCAAACTGGCAGTGTCTATACTGCCAACACCTGCTAGTAAAGCAATACGGTGTCCTCTTGTTTCAAATGTACCCTCAGAGAGCAGCCAATCAGAGATCTGATTGTGCGCTGCTACACATGGGGAAGTGGTTGCAGCAACTTCCTCTTGCAAAATGTTGAAAGCAACAAAGTTTCCAACAGGAAACAGATGAACACTATCTGCAAAACTGCTATATGTGCCTCTTTTTAATCAATATATCCTCAATCCAGTTTCATGTTAAAAAATACAAGCATAGATTTCATACAATAAAGAAATGAAAGCAATCCTCATTCTCATCCTCCAAAACCTCGATCACTAAAAGTACATCTTTGTTTATGGACGGAGGTGACTTACAGTACTGCACTGTTCAGTATCCTTCTCTTTTTTACACAATAATGATCTTTTGTTTTCTTGAGTCTATAAAATTTCATATCAAGAGAGGATCTCTGTGGGACTTCAGGTCTGGAAAAGAAATCAGCTCAACATTTCCATTAGTTTCACCACTGCATGTGTTATTCAGTCATACTGTAATCAAGCCAGTCGTACTTTGAGAGATAACACACAATTGTGCCTACTAAAAGGGTATTTCTTTAAAGCACAATATGAATTATTATTTAAATATAAAGATTTAAAACGTACATTGCCATGATGACAGTACATACTATTTTACTAGATATTATTTAAGATACTAGTATTCAGCTTAAAGTGACATTTTAAGGCTCAACTAGGTTAATTTGGTTAATTAGGCAAGTTAGGGTAATTAGGCAAGTTATTGTATTGTAAGGGCGCTAATAATATTGACTGTAAAACGTTTTTTAAAAAAAAATATTAAAACTGCTTTTAGTCTGGCCAAAATAAAATAAATAAGACTTTCTCCAGAAGAAAAAATATTATAGGAAATACTGTGAAAAATGTCTTTGCTCTGTTAAGCATTATCAGGAAAATACTGCGAAAACCAATCGAAATTGGTTTAAGTTGTGTGCTAAAATGTACCTAGTTTGTTTAGAGAGTTTGTCTAAGAATTTGTGATACAACTATAACAGTGATGCTTACTTTAGCAAATACTAGTAAGAGCAGATGTTAATACAACCAGACTAAATATAGGACATGTAAATGTCACCTGTGAGGCTGCAATGTTGTTAGTATTTACCACAAGGCTGAAGTTTTAACAACTTTTGCATGTCCAGCAAGTTATACGAGACATTAAAAAATAGCTTTTGCAGCATTCCACGATTCAAAAAGGCAATAAGTCAAAAGTAAGTTAATTTTCCCAGTCATCTGAATGGCTATAATGTTGCTGCGGTAATGTTTTTAAAACGGCTCAGATGCTATCATTCCTTAGTAGTTATTTTAGTCTGTGGAAAACAGTCATTAAAGAACCAGACAGGCTGTTGACTTTGGGGTAACCTGATAGAAACACAGTCTCCTGTTTGTTTCTTCATCAAACACTCGGGCACAGTGTTTTAGCTCAGCCGGTGTGCCGTACTATGATGTCTGTCACAGTCTGGCTATAATTTAACGTGCGAGCTGTTATACTTGAAACACTAACCCTCGTTATCATAAGAAAGTACATCCGGAGACAAAAAAAAGAAGCTTTGAGGCTAAAACACTTTTTTTTAATGGAAAATGAACTTACTACAGCAACCATTGTGCAAATGATTGTTATTTGCTAATGTAGAAAACTGACAGTATGTGTTATTCTAAATTAGATATGCATAATTACTGATAATGATAAAACGGCTGATAGCAAATGATGATAGCAAACAGCTGAGAACATAATTCAGGTTTAGACAAGCCAAACAGCAAGTGAAATGTGAATAAATGTTAAACTTGCTATCAGTGGTGGAAAGAGTATTGAAAAATCACACTCAAGTACTATTACTTGCCCAAAAACGTAGTGCAAGTAGAGTAAAAGTATCTGTTGTAAATATTAGTCAAAGTATGAGTAAAAAGTAGCTCTTTTAAAAGTACTCATGAGTAGAGAGTATTACTCTGTGAAAGGTTGATGGGTTTACATGCAATTTGTGCGTCTGCAAAGGGAACATTCTGTAGTGCATTTAGTTATTGTATTTCAGTCATCATAGTAGGCATCCGTCATCTCATCACTATCACACAATAAATTTATGCGCAAAACTGGAATATCGCATAAAAGATTTGCGAATAAAGCAGCGTTTCCATCCAATGAGTCAAAGAGAACAAAATCGTCACTTCCTGATTAACTGGCACCAAATATCAAAAGTAAAAATGGAATTTGTTGAGGTAGGAGAAGCTGCGTCAATCTTTTCCTTATTTAATCAAATATTTGCACCGGAGAAGTCAGTAAGCCGATATGCAATGAACGTGCGGTGGCGTTTGGCGTGAGACGCGGAGCACAGACGCTCTTGACTATTCTGGAGGGAATTAATAATATAATAACACTAATACTGAAATGGTTACGGTGTTTTAGAATGACCAAAACAACATTTCAGATGTTTTACAATGTGATCAGCCTGCTGGTTTGTCCATTCATACACATTTTTATCATCACATGGTCTTTTATATCTCTTAAGTCACATGACTTTTTTTTTTTTTTTATGCGCATACTTGAATTTGTTCGGTAAAAGTGTTTCCATCGTAGTTTATGCGCATCTTTTCTTATCGAATAAAAAGTTTGTCCTACTCCGTTATGCGCATATGTTTTTTATGCGCATTTTCAAAATTGATGCACATCTTTCCGTTTCCATCAAGCATCAATCCAAAATGCGCATACAAATAGGTGGATGGAAACATAGCTAGTGACATGCATCTAAACAGTCTCTTGGTCATTGCGTGTAACGATTTTGTGTCTTGTGTCTTGATGTTGTTCTGTATGATTCGATTTGATTGGACAGGAATCGCAGGACTGATTAAATTACTTTAGCCAATCACCATAGACAAGAAAAAAATAATAAAGTAGTTACTGCAGGTTAAAGGAAAATAGTGGAGTAAAAGTACCGATACAGCACTAAAAATGTACTCAAGGGAAAGTAAAAGTACACATTTTAAAAACTACTTAGTAAAGTACAATTCCTGACAAAAACTACTCACTTACAGTAATTTGAGTATTTGTAATTTGTAACTTCACACCACTGTTTGCTATCCATTCCTGAAGTCAACAAGAAATGACATTACAAACTCAATTTGCTTTCATACTGTGACATACTGATTTAAATGTGGTATTTAATGAATCGTTTCCAATATGAATAGTTAAGATTCTTTCAAGAGTTCGCCCTTAGCTGATAATTGATTATAAAGCGTGTTTGGCATGCTGTCCCGGAAGAGAGCCCTGAGCTCATGAGATCCTCGAGCCCGGGGCTCCCTCCTGTTGCAGGGCGAGAGGGGAGTTTGAGCTCAGGTAGGTCTCGAGAACTCCCCTGCTTGATAAAGGTGAATTCGAATTATGAATAATTATGGAGAGAAATTGCTGAATTAATCGCTCGTCTATGGTGTCGATTTGGTTGGTCAATTTACTTATGTTACATGTTTTTGGTCTGTGGGAGGAAACCGGAGAGCCCGGGGAAAACCCACGCAAACACGAGGAGAACATGCAAACTCCACACAGAAATGTCAACTTGGCAAGGTAAAGGCTTGAGCAAGTGACATTCTTGCTGTGAGGCAACAGTGCTAACCACTGGGCCTCCGTGCTGCCCTGTCGAGGAAAGAGGAGGAGTAGGGGTGGAAGGGGGGATTCTTCAAGACGAAGATGGCTAAGGTAAGATACTCTGGTTATTTATAGTGATTTAGGAATCATCTGATTGGTGGATCATGCATTAGTTAATGCGGGACCAGCTGCTATCAATCATAAGCACGTGCTCCTCTCGAAATTAGTTTATGAATAAACTTCACTTAAAATGGACATTGCATTGAATTGTAGAGAAGTATTGGTACAGTCAAATTTTGGTTAAAAATTATTATGTTTGGAAAAAAATTAAGCAAAATTTTTCCTAACACTCTACAATAAGGTCATATTAGTTAATGTATTTACTAACATGAACAGTACATGTATTACAGTTTTTATTCAGATCTGTTAATGTTAATAGTTGTTCATTGTTAGTTCTTGTTAACTCACAGTGCATTAAATAGTATTATTAGTATTATTAACTATTAGTATAATTATTAGTGGTAACATTTTAGTTTAGGTCACAATTCACGGTATTAACAAAGCATGAACTAACACTACTAGGTTAATAAACTAGCTGTTTAATAGTTAGTATGGTAGTAGTTGGGTTTAGGTTTTGGGTAGGATTAGGGATGCAGAATAAGATCATACATTATAACTACTAATGAGCAGTTAATATCTTAATAATAGACAGGTAATATGCCAGTAGTTAATAGCATGATTTGTGACCTAAACTAAAGTGTTACCTTATTATTATTATTATTATTATTATTATTATTAGTAGTAGTAGTAGTAGTATTATTACTGTTATTATTAACAGTAGCCAATGTTAGCAAGCATTTAAATTTTAATAACTCATTAGTAAATGCTTAACTATGATTAATAAATGTATTTCACATTATTAGTTTGTGTTAGTTAGTAAATACTTTGTTAATTAGTTAGTAAATGCATTAACTAACATTAACTAATAAAACCTTATTGTAAAGTGTGACCTTTTTGACATTAAAAATCAATAAATCTACTGTCAGACATTAAATCAGCTCATTATTGGACTAAATTAGTATTTATTTTTCTTTCTTATTCGCAAATGATAATACATGACTTGCATTAGTGCAGTGTTATTTGTTTTATGTACTGTACTATTGAAAATATACAAGTCTGTCACAACAATACTATAAGCTAAAGTGATAGTAGTTTTAAATATTATTATTATTATTGTGTGAACCATGACTTTAATTTGCAAATAATCCAGCTAGAATAAAACAAAAGTCTCAGTCTCATTTAGACCTCAGTCTCATTTAGACAACACGTTGTTTGGTCATCTTGATGTCTGGCCAATAATCATTAATTACAAATACTCATTCACTTCATCAGTAAATATATATACAACCAACTTTGCATTACATTTTTTTCTCAAGTAACTTCTTATCAGTAAAGTCAGACAATTATTCATTAATTAAGCAGGTCATATGCTTCAAGGATTCTACAATATTCCCACAAATTCATCCTGTTACTTGATTATTGTTGGATGTAGCAGATATATTTGAACAAAATCAACAGCATGAACCCAGTCATAGCCAACACTACTAGTTTGAGCCAACAAATAAATAAAATTCATCACTTACCTTGGCTTATCCGGCAGCTTCAATAAGTAGGTGATAGGGTCATAAATACGTTTTGAGCAAAATGCCTCTTTCCTGTTTAACGGTGGACACCACCCAACTGACATGCAGTGCTGAGCTGTAGCGCTGAATGTTAGTCACTGACACTCGGCTGTACTTCCTGCCTCACACGGAAGTTCAGGTCTAAACCTGTCTCTGCATTCCATCAGACGCGGCACAGTAGACACACAAGTGCACCGCTGAGATTGAGTATACCAGATCAACCAGCGCTCAGCTAGTATTTCCCCTTAGATTACAGTTTGGTCAATGATTGATGAGGGTTTCTCAGAGTTAATGATCAATGCCATTGTTATGGGTGTTTGCTTTTTGCCAGTATTGTGATGAAACACATTTCAAAATTATGAAGTTGCTGCTGCATATTTGTCGCAAAGCCAGTTGCATACTTGAATGAAATACGCTCAAATAATTAGGTTTTAGTAGAAAAGCCGCATTAGTAGTAGTTAGCGCACATTGTGATAATTTAACCCTCCTTTTGACTTACTGGTCAAAACATTTTGACCTGTGACCATTTTAACACCAGATTTTTTATGTTTATTTTTAAGTTTGGTGACTTTTTTTTTCTAAAATTAACCCAATAATATTAGAAAAAATGTAACATTTTCTATTTTAATATTTTCCATCAAGGCTGTACACACTTAGGGTACAACATCTTAGGGGTAAATTTTGACCCACCAGCTAAAAATCCACACTGAAAAAAATTATTCATTGGATTTAGAAATTTTTTCTAAGGGAAGTGGTTGCAAACAATTTATATGGGCTGAATTTAACCCTTTCAGACCTTGAGAATTACAATTGACATCACATGTCAAATTTTTTTTTTTTTTTTTTTTTTTGCTTCCTTAACCTTTTACCAAATTTAAAGCCTGCTATCCTTTATTTTGGACTTTTATCATCCAATCAAAAATCCATATTTAATGGTTTAAACATTAAATAAAAAAATGTCCTTTCCCAGTACTGGGTTGCAGCTGGAAGGGCATCCGCTGTGTAAAACATATGCTGGATAAGTTGGCGGTTCATTCCGCTGTGGCGACCCCTGATGAATGAAGGGACTAAGCCGAAGAAAAATGAATGAATGAATGAATGAATGAATAAAAATGTCCATTATAATGAACAATGAGTGTCTAACAATCTGTATTATTATTATTTTTTTTTCACATTGTTATATTGTCTGTGCAGTACAGCTGTTTTGGCCTGGTTGAAATGGACAAAAGCAAGAAAAACTAAAAAAAAAAAATATTTACATTTTGTATTATTTTTATTCAATTTCATTTATGGAAGCCTTAAGAACATAGAAAATGCACTTATACAAATTTCTGATATTTGGACAATAATTCAGGTCTGACGGGGTTAAACAAACAAATTAAATTTAGTAATGTTAATGTAATTAGTTTATTTAAATTCAGCCCATATAAATTTGAGTAAATCCAATGAATATTTTTTTTCCCAGTGCATTACAATTAGCATTAGAAAATAGAAAGCTTTACTTTAGTCAAAAACGAGTGGTGCATTGATGAATTACTGCACATTGACGAGAAAAAACCTAGACATTCACAATTAAATGGAATTTTGCTGTTTTATTTTAGAGGTTTAAGGAAAGTGGGTCATTTTTGACCCATAGGACAAATGGAAGAAAGGTTTTTGTAATCTTTAATCAAAATCTAACTATTTACTTGATGATGTCAGTTTGGCAGCTTGGGCAAAATATGCTTAGCCACACCCCTCCAACTGTTAGTTTGCAGGATGAAGTAAAAGATGAGAGGAGGAGCAAAAAATAAAACCCCGCCCCCTACTCAATATTCTGTTTCAGTAGGAAATTTGTCATCGCGCTGAAATAAATGTCTGCAGCAACCTCTGGATCATGCTGACTTTTAATCACATAATATATGTATGTCAGAAACTTTTAACCCAGAAGATGGGTTTGTCCATATTTTACCCAAATTTGTGTTGAAACACTCAATCACTCACTTTGCTTCGGCTTAGTCCCTGATTTGTCAGGGGTCGCCACAGAGGAATGAACCACCAATTACTCTGGCATATGTTTTATGTGACGGATGTATGGTGGCCGAGAGAGCTTAACGTGCTGCAATTTAAGAAAACACATGCAATTACAAAAAAATTCAACATATTAAGAAAAGACCCTCATCGGCTTGACAGCATTTGTGTTGCGAATCCTCACAATGCAAACACATGAAAAAACCACACAAAAATCATCACAATGCAAACAAATTAAGAAAACGCCAGCATTTTCTCACAACACATGCAAATAGCATGGAACACAATGGCAATGTTTCAAGGGGACCCTAAAATGTGACGGACCCGACTATTTAGGTTATGGTTATTTAGGCTAATAATATACAAAAGACTCAGGATGTTAAAATAAACAAAAAACCTCACTTTTCAAAGATCACCTACAACTTCACTAAACAATAGTCATGGCACAATAAACAAATCCCAGCCGGATCCATCACGTTTTTGAGTCCTCTTGAAATATTTCTGTTATGTTCCCTGCTATTTACATGTGTTGTGAGAAAATGCAGTGTGTTTTCTTAATTTGTTATGCGGTGTGAGAATTTCAACATAGGCTCATTCTGAAAACGTAGCCCTTCCATTTCTGGAGATCGTGAATTATGTAGCTAGAGGAACGTATGGCTGCATTTCGTCTTTAAAACGAACACTACGGGGCGGTATGCCGCCGTTTCTTTTCGCGCTTACCAGCTGACCGCTTTCCTCCATATGGATGGCTTTCCCGCTGTTAGTTTATCTAGTGGCTTGCCACGTACGTACTTAGATGCAGAGAGGAGTTAATCGTGACGACGGGGTTTGAGTCCGGTGAAGAACGGTTCCAGAAAACGGGTAAGACAAAAACAAAAGCCCAAAAATAAAATAAACAAGTAAATAACAGGTTGAGAATGTGGTAAAATTTGAAAATCTGGTAAAAATCAGGCTGCCGTGAGGGCTTTTCTTTTTCTGGATTGCTTTTGAAAACACTGTTGGTTGGGTTTAGGGAAGTGGGTGGGCGCTGGTCAATCGGTGCTTTTTAAAACACTATCAGTTGAGTTTAGTGAAGGAGGAGGGTGGGTCAGTCGATCGGTTAGTCAGTCAGTCGACAGCAGCCTCTGGTGGATTTACACGAGAAGAGCCGGCACGAATGGCACTCGCGAAAGAAATTTGAGATCTCAAAAAACATAAACAAAGACTCCAAAAAAAAGTACCTTCTGGGACGTATTTGGTGCTCTATACAGAAATGTTTATAGGGGTAAGTAATCAGAATGAGCCTGGGTTGGGGTCTTTTCTTAATTAGCTGGTGTTTTTTGTAATTGCATGTGTTTTCTTAAATTGTAGCATGTTAAGCTCTCTTTGCCACCATACGGATGCCCTTCCAGCCACAATGTGTTGAAACAACACAGCATATTTTAGAGCTGAGATGGTTGGATGCTTGGTATAGGAGTGACTTTTGTGTTATTGACAGTGCACATTGTCCCACCTCCCAAGATCTAAAAATGTGGCTGAAATTTTGCTGATGTTAGTACTGTAAATGAACACATGGAAATGTACACTCTAAAAACGCTCGGCTGTCCAACTTAATCATACCCAGACGGCGAATGACTGATGATCCTTTTTATCCACGTGGCTATGTAAACAGGCTCAGCTCAGGCAGCTGGACAGATAGATGTAGCCAATTAAGCTACTTTGGGAGGCAATACTAACTTTTGTTTTAGTCTTAGAAGTTTCATTCATCATTACAGTTTTTGTATTCATCTCATCTTCACACGACTAATCCTACAGTATCCAAACTTTATACTCTTGCTAAAATACAGAGAACAGAAAATCTCACCATTTGCTTCCAATTAACAGCTCTTTATTTAGTCTTTTTATGTGGTCTCATAGTGGATTTCTATTTTCTTTAAAAGCCCCTAACAGCTCCTGTAGAAACGGTCCACCCTCCGTGAGACATATATAACACTGTATGGCACCAGTCCAAACCATCTGAGAACAGAAATCTTTCATTTGATGTACATCTTATCCACAATACACTATTCTTTTCATTGTTGTTGTTTATCTATTGGCTATTCACCTTACAATGTAGAAAAAAAGCTTCTTTCTGGAATTGTTTTTGGACTTCCAATTCAATTGCTCTTGCTCTACAATTGCTCTACAACCTCTGCAACATCACGCGGTGTCCTAACTACATGTGGCGCGGTGCTGCGACATGTCATAAAAGGTATATTTTTCATGTTAAAACGAGTTTTTGTCTTAACCATCTGTGACAGTGAAGCGCAAAACTTCTACTTTAGAAACAGCTTCTATTTCCGCAACATCGGAGCAAAACAACAGCATATACTACTGTGGCAATTATCACCTCAGGTACTGATTATGTGCTTTATTCAGTGTTAAATCCTGCCATTCTGAGTTTCAATTCCATTATATGTGACATTTATTGCCATACTACGGAAAGTAGCAACAGATTATTTACCTCAGCTCTTGAAAATAAAATAACTAGCAAATGGTTTGAAAATGAAAGTCAGAACTGTGACTCAGACCACATCAGTCACTCAGCCTATGTACTTTTAAAAATGTTAAACATGTATCAGTTGGATTATAACCCTTACAACTTTGTTGGCAGTGCAGTGGCTGATATCGCTGGAATCTTGTTGCGTCGCACGTCATGGCAAACTATGGTAACAGCATCTCATCTAATAGGCATGTTGATGCTTGGTGATGACTGGAGTTCACATAATGGCCACTGGTGTTTTCAGTTTCCCAAGCTAATGCACATGTGCCTTCGAAGAAAATGAGACCATGATACTGATCAGACATTCTGTCTAACTATGTAACTACCATAAGAATCAACAAATTACATGTTACACTTTATAATTCTCTGAATAATGCCATATCCGATTAAGCTGGTCTTCTGAAATAGCTAATTTATTTTAAATTATTTTTAATGAACTTATTCCTGACCACAAATCTACTCCCAAAATGACAGTGACCTCTTTGTTTATAAGTTTTGTGGGCGCTCATTTGAATAGCAGAGGCTGGAATTCACGAAGTCAGATGGAACAGACTGTACCTCGCGTTTGTTTCATACAGATTATAAAACCAGAGAACATTTGTTTTCAAGTTTATTTGAGATTTTAAGCTTTATGTAGATATTTCTCATATCTGTGAGGCAAGTATTCACTGATTCCAGCACGTCTGTTGACCCCAGAGGATTCATAACAATGAAGCTGCAGAAACTGTTGTAAAAACTCCCCTCCCCTGAAGAATCATCAGTCTATGGTGATCGATGATTGGCTCTTTTACTAGAAGGCGGAGCTTCCTTTGCTATTGACCATTACATTTTTTCCCATTCAAAACTATACGAGTGACACTCTTATGTATTCTCTAGTGTATAAAGCATAGTCCTGTGCAAGATTATTCTTTGACAATATCCAACCTACATATTAAGATCTATCTGTAACCTAAAGGCATGGACATTTTCATTTGTCACCGTCATTTCCTTAAACGAAGCTGCTTCATGTCAGTACACTCCTAATGACTGTGTGACAACAGTCACAAAGGCACTTTCAGGCACTTTGGAAGAATACCTGGAAAGGTCTGCCAATTTGGCATAAATTTCAGACTTAGCTCATAACAGGGTCTTGACCTGGCCTGACAATGAACAGACATCAGCACTTTTCAAAGAAAGTACACCAGGTCTCCAGTGACTGCAAAAGCCCATATGGTGAGGTGTGAGGGGATACGGTCTTTAAAAACCATTAGGTCACAGTTGACTCATTATTCTGGTTTACATGGATGTACTATTCAGTACTGTCAAACACTATGGTCATTCATAGCAGCCATTGTATATTGGGGGAAAAAAAACATCTTGCAACTAAACTGTTTATTGTAGCCTAATTAAAATGTAATGTCTTAACTCAAAACTTCACCTTTCTATATTCTGGTGCATTTACATGTCAAAATATGCAATAGCACCCCCTGCTGAAATTATCTGAGATAAAATCGTTTTAAAAATAGTAAACTTCTCAAAATAGCAAATCAGTGTATTGAATGTAATTGATAAAAATGTATAATAAACTATGTTGCCGTGCACTTTCAGATACTGTCTTTTATTGTAATAGAAATGTTATATTCATTTTAAATTATTAGACTTATTTATTGTGTAAACTGCAAATGACTGCGTTCATAAAAACATAAAAGACCATATACTAGTACAATAAACATGACACATGACAAAGGAAAAATAAATACCTAAAGTATTACAAATATTGATACCAATATGTCCAAAAAGACATGGCGAATCAGAAGCTTCTTTTACAATTCTGTCTAGTTCCAGTATTTATTATACATCATATGAATCATTATAAATTTTATATATATATATATATATATTACATATGTACACTGTATGAGGTACATCAACAAAATTTCTACATTTTACCCCAAACAACCTGTACAAGTATTCTCACATCCCAATACAACCAGTCAATGTCTATATGTATATCTCTACGGTCTTACACAATCACTGAAATACTGTAGTACAAGTGTATTATTTATTGATTTATTCTATATGTTATATGCTATGGTTTTTGCCAGTTTTGCTTTAACATGTTTTATTTGCAGTTTCCAGTATGTTATGGTCTAAAATCACATTAAGATTTTTTTTCATACACTTTTCTCATAGTATGATTTCATATAGTATAGTGTACATTCATAGTAAATTTCATATACTACACTCATATTATAAGTATTTATTATTTTGAGGGTTTATTTTATGTTTTCTAAACAACACAATCTTTTTAAAATGTACCAATACTGTATATTCTCCTCAAAACACACTCACAAACACACACATGCAGGCACACACAAACATAGACAAAAACACTCACAAAAAAAAACAAAAATAATAGTATAATCAGCTATTAAAATGTATTTTAATATATTAGAAACATGTATTTAAATATATGTTCAGAAATGTACAGTAGATTTATGTTCACCAGTTTCTCTCACATAACATCATCTGTGATATTCTCAATTAGCTCCATTAATTTCAAAAATGTAGATTTTTTTTTTTTTAGTATGAAACACGTGGGCTGTCAAATATATGTTTTTTTGTTTTGTTTTTTTTTCAGTGTAGATATCAAATCTTACTGTAAACAGCTATAATTTGTTAAATTATGTCTTACCATGCAGTTTCAATTTCACCAACTGATAACACTAATTCAAGTATTAACTATTGGCTTATTACCTGCTTATTATTTAGAAACTGGCTGTATATTAATACTTATAAAGTATGATCTTATTCTGCATCCCTAATCCTACCCAATACCTAAACCCAACTACTAACTTATTAGCTATCCATAAGCAGCAAATTAGTTGAGATTAGTTAACAGTTTATCGTGAATTAAAATAAAGTATAACCAAAAAAGTCAGTTTGTACTGGATTTCCTATTCAATAAAGTCAAATAATACCAATAAACCAATACCACATACTGTAGAAGATTTTAATATGGTGAACATATACAATTAAAATCTCCTTAATCATCAGCCACCAACAGCTCTGGATTCCCGTCTCTCCTCTCCAAATATGTCTAGCATGGCCGGCTGAACTCTAGCAAATAAACTTTGACCCTTTAAGACTTTTCCTTCTGCGTGACAGATTCTGAATGACAGACAACAGCTGTTTAAACAATCAAAAGGCTGTCTATCTTAAAAAAGAAAAAACCTGACATGGCCACAAACAAAGGTGACACTGGTTCTAAAACAACCTTTCAATGCTCATAATGACGCCTCCATGAAAAACCTGCAGTGCAGCCACTGAATTCCTGTCTGCACCCAAATTCCAATATTGGAAGAAATTATTATGATTTTTTCACTGGTAATATAATATAAATGACATAAAAGTCAACTCAAGTGTACTTAAAGAGACTTACATCACATTGTTTCTTTTTACAAGATCTAAAATAAGTTTCTAGAGTGTGTATGTGACGTTTCAGCTCAAAATACCCCACAAATATTGTTTTATAACTCTTTGAAACTGCCCATTTTAGGCTTTGGTCCTAATTTTGCCATTTTGGTGACAGTCGCTTTAAATTCAAATGAGATTGGGCTCTTTTCAAAAGAGGGTGGAGCTACAAATGCCTATGTGTCAGCATAGTGACAGATTCAAAAACAAGACTGACATCCTATGCTAATGAGGGAGAGATTGTCGCTAATGGGTGTGGCTTTCCCCCTCTGATGACACGTACAAAGGGAGAATGTCAATCAAAGTGTTTCTGCAGACTGTTTTTATCAAATGTGATTATAAAAAATAAAATTAGTACATTTTTAGCATTAGATGCTAGTTATATTCACAGACTGTTGCCAAACAACTGTTTATACCCCTTATAAAAGTTATTTTTGCATGTTAGGTCTCCTTTGAGTGCTTTTTTAAAATGCTTTTTTGCAATGATACTCACATGACATTCACATTTCATCAGAATGTATATTTTCAACATAGGCTCATTCTGAAAACGTAGCCCTATTTACATTTCTGGAAATCGCGAATTATGTAGCCAGAAGTACGTATGGCTGCGTTTCATCTTTAAAACGAACACTACGGGGCGGTATGATGCCATTCCTTTTCGCGCTTACCAGCTGACCACTTGCCTCCGTATGGATGGCTTTCCTGCTGTGACCAGTTTGTCCAGTTAGCTCGCCATGTACGTCGGCGGACTTGAGATGCAGAGAGGAGTTAACCACGACGACGGGGTTTGAGTTCGGCGAAGAACGGTTTTAGAAAGTGGGTAAGACAAAAACAGAAGCCAAAAAAACAAAAAAAACAAGTAAATAACAGGATGAGAATGTGGTAAAATCTGGAAACGTGGTAAAAATCAGGCGAGGACTTTTCTTTTTCTGGATTGCTTTTTAAAACTGTCAGTTGGGTTTAGGGAAGTGGGTGGGCGGGTCAATCGGTGCTTTTGAAAACACTATTGGTTAGGTTTAGGGAAGGAGGATGATGGGTCAGTCGATCGGTCAGTCAGTCAGTCATTCAGTGAGTCGACAGCGACCTCTGGTGGATTTACGTGAGAATAGCAGGTGCGAATGTCGCTCGCGAGAGAAATTTGAGATCTAAAAAAAACTTACACAGCGGCCTCTGGTGGATTCGTGAAAACAAAAACTGCAAAAAAACATAGCTCCTGGGACGTATTTGGCGTTCTCCAGAAATGTATATAGGGTTACGTTTTCAGAATGAGGTTGGGTTGTATATTTTAGTGGTTGTCAGTACATTTAGAAGTACACTTATTACGATTTCAAATTCAACAGTTTCAGTAATAATAAAAATAATAATAATAAACATACAGATTTACTTAGGTCCCAAGTGAATCAAGTTACTTTGACTAATTGTTGTCTGTCTGTCTCTGTCTCTCTCTCTCTGTGTCTGTGTGTATACATCATTTAAAGTACAATACATTTTCATTTGACTGTAAATGACATGCAATTAACTGTACAAATATTACATTTGCACTTCATTATACTCATATTATTTAAGTGCTCAATTTTAAATGCTAAAGTGCACCTTTTTCACAAGGGGAAGTCTAGACTAGCCTTTTTTAAATGATAACTCATGTGTTACCCTGTAATTTGGTGTTAAAAGTGTCAAGTCGAACATTGTGTAACATAGTGCACTAAAAGAAAAGAGGAAAATAAACATCAAAGGATGAGAAACAGATGAAAGAAGGGGAGAGTGAGGGGTTAAACTCAGGCTGGGGAAACCTGATGCTAATTAAGTCTTTGGAATGCCACAAACAGGCTGTGTGTTGAAACTAAGCAAGTGTCTATCTAGACAGCAGACACAGAAGTGCTTAGAACATTATTGGTGGAGAATTATTGGGCATTGCTGGTCTCGTGAATAATTTTAGACATTTTATACATACATATACTGCATACCCATATATTTAATATAATACATATAATGTGCATTATAGGACATAAAGTGGATCAAAATTGGCACATCAATTTGTTTTATCAATATATGGGTGCTCAGGATTGTTAAAACTGAAGAGGAATGATGTGCGTCTCAAAACAAAATTCTTAACTAAAAACTAACTTTTGGTCATTATTGGTATTTATTTTAATGCCTCCAAAAGGCATCATGTGAGACCAAAATAGCTGCTTACATTCCTCAAACAATTACATAAATGTTGGTGGAAGATTAAAAATGTATAAAAAATATGTTTTGCCAGCAAGCAACCTTGATGTCCAAAAAAGTTAAGACAGAAATATTATGCTCTAAAATGCTTATGCTGTCAAAATGTTCCCTAGATAGGGAACTCGCTCGTTTTTAAAACACAGCCCACAACATTCTCTCCTTCAGAAGTGTTTGGAGTTGCACACACACACATACACACACACATTGCAGTGAAGTAGAGATGCTCACCTCCTGCTGTTTATATTTTCCCTGACTTTCCAACAGAAGACAGCTGCAGGTAAAGTCATTTAAACAGGCTTCTGCTCACTTACACATGCACATTATCTTTCGAATTAGGGTGGATTAAATGATGAAGGCTTTTACAAAACTTTCTGCGTGCAGCTTCAATCAACATTTTTTCCCAGCACAAACAACATTGTTATTCTCACTTTTAGGTGGATAAATGAGCGAACAATGTCATCATTGAGAAAGACGCTGTTGCTGCTGATTTATGTGTTATGCGCGTTCCGCTCTGCGCGCTCGGGAGACTCTGGAGACCCCAGACCCTGCTCCGGATCACACTGTCCGGGGGGCAGAACGCACAAACCGTCGCGACAACACAACCCGACGACACAGAGCAGATCAATAAATCATCACCATCCTCCCTCCAGCTTTTCATCGGACAATCAGGCAACGCTTTTGTCCCAGCGCGGGCGGTCTGGAGACCAGACAAGGGAAAGCGTCCAGACGCGCGTGCCTGGAGCTTTTGGTCCTGTGTGCGCAGATTGCGTTAGACCAGATCATGTACTGAACGACACCAGTGAATGTAAAGGAATTGAGTGCCGTCTGCCTCTGAGGATACGCGCGAAGCCCCAAACAAGACCCTGTGCTGGAGAAGGGTGTGTGCCCGGGACCAGCCAACCTCCCCTCGTCCATGTGGCAGACAGAGCCGCTCAGTTTCTGGGGGAATTTCCGGACATTGGATATCCTGCATCAGAGTCCGGGGCTCCTCTGGGAGTTCAACTCACTTGTGACATCAAACCAGGTGAAGTGAAACTGTGGTTCCAGCTGTTCTGCACTTGAATGGATGTATCTGGTTTCAAAACTGGTGTAACGCTTATGCAAACAGAGTAGGCTTTTGTATTATTTGACTTTATTGAAACGGACATCCAGCTATTTTTTTTAATAGCCTTTTGGTCATACTTTATTTAAATTCTTGCTATTAATAAAACGTTAACTAAGATTTTTAGCTCAATAAAATACTTATTAATAAAATTATGAATAGTTATTAAGTTAGTAATTGGGTTTAGGTATGGATATGATTAGGGATGTAGAATAAGGTCATACTTTGCAAGTACTAATAAACAGCCAATTTCTTAATAATAAGCAAGTAATAATCCAGTAGTTAACACTTTCACTCAGTACAGAAAGTACCATAGTATTGGAATATGCTTTATTATTACTTATGCCAATTAAAATAAATAAGTAAATAAACATATCAATAACTGCTACAGTATTATCATGTGCTTTGTTTATGGTAATACCATTGTATTGTTTTAAGTACACCTAACAAAGTAGTAAATAATTTTACATTTTAAATTTAGATTTTATTATTTATTATCAAACAACATGATACATTAACCAATGATTTCATGTAGTGCAACTACAACAGAATTCACAAAACCCCTCCAGACAACTGTATAATCATCTCGAGTTTCATCTCGCAACAATATTTATCTCAAAATAAGAAACTTTTGCTCTACGAAATTGCTAGATGTGCTATACAACCTCAAATAAAAGCAAGACCACCCTCAATTCAAGCTGTAATAATAAAAAAATGGAAAACCATCCAGTTCATATTTGTGTTTGTGTTCTTGAAAGACCAATCAGAAGTGTTCAGATTAGTCAGAAGCCACTCAAAATTTACAATGTTTTCGTTCAGTCTGAATGCTTTACCATCTCTTTACAACAGCCAAAGTGTAGACACAATGTTAATAAGATATTTATTGTGAAGTGCATGGAGGTAATGATAACAATAACAGAACTGTTAGAGATTCTGATCAACTGCAGTGAATGACAGTTTTTTTTGTAATCATAAAGGGAGCACACACTAGAATATACAATATAATATCCATTCAGAATTTTAACTTCATGCACTTACTATGTGGTTAAGGTCAGAATGCTGGTTTGATTTAGTTTTAGTTGCATGTAATAATGTATAATTGGATTTTGTGTAACAAGGACATCTTAAAATAAAGTGTTACCAAGTTTTATTTTCCACACTGCTAAGAAAAGCAATGGTCATGTACGTGCTGCATAGTTTCAGTAGCTGGATTCCATGGATGTAACAGACATATCATATTAATATAATAGAACACTCTCTTTATTTCCAGAAACACTCTAAGTAGTGTAATTCCAGAATTAGGCCTGCATACTATCGCTGTACTTTGGCTCTTTCACAATTATGTTTTGTTAGAATCATAATCTACTGTTACATAGAAGTTTAAAAACATTGTCTGGTACTACAAACCTGAACAGAGCAAATTAATTTAACGCTGAAGGACAAACTTTTTTTGGTTTGCGTGAGACATCTGAGTAAATTTATAAACATCACAGAGGAATTCTTTCTGTGGTCCTTGAACAATATGAGATGCATGCCTCGGGATGAGGAGTACACAAACTATCAGGCTTCATAAAACTCATACCCTATTTGATTTTCACATGAGCGCCGGTATTTCCATACATCAATGAACAGAAGAATTTAACAGCTGGCCCGAGAACTATTATTGCAAACATACACATCTGCTTGGCTACACCGAGGGTTTTAGAGCTGCAGAACCGCTGGCAGTCAACTGTCAAGAAATTGCAGACTACTTTGATCCATTTCCATGTGACTGAAATAGTTGTGGCATAGAAGTAAGTGCTTGGTTTTAGAAATATGCAGTGCAATCACTTTGACCTTCACATATCTGAAAGTTGTTGACTTTACTACTATTTAATTACTTGTTCAGATAATAATTGACATCAGTTTAGACTAGATGCATCACCTCAAATATTCCAGTTGATCTGTTCTGAAACAGAACAGTGGGGGAAATAAGTATTGAACACGTCATGGTTTTTAATGGGAATAATATTTCTAAATGAGCTGTTGACCAGATTGGAACTGAACCAGATTTTGGTAAAAACCCAAACAATACAAACATAAAAATAAAACAAAACAAAAAAACTGACAAATTAGTTGTGTAATAACAATGGAATGACACAAGGAGAAAGTACTGAACTACTGAAATGTATTAAATATTTTATATAAAAGTTTTTTTTTTGGTGATGGCAGCTTAAAGACGCCTCTCATATGGAGAATGAAGTCACATGCATTGCTACGGTGTGAGTTTTCACAGACTCCAACAGAGTGTAAAAAATCTTGATGGTTCTGTGGTCTCGTCTATCAAACCTGATCTTTAATTAGTATTTTCTGTTGGATTCAAGTCAGGTGATTGGCTGGACCATTCTACAGCTTGATTTTCTTTTTCTGAAACCATTTGAGAGTTCCCTTGGCTGTGTTTTGGATCATTGTGTTGCTGAAATGTCCACTCTGGTTTCATCTTCATGATCCTGGTAATGTAGATGTTGGACTGAAGCAGCTAATATTAATTTACAATGACGAAGGGCAGAGGGTTGCTGAATAACTTCTCAGAGATTTCAGCTGCTGTCTGGGCTTTCACTGCCTTTCTACACCTCGCTTTCTTCAAGTTTTCCCTGTGTCCTTTCATTTAATTACACATAACTTAATTTGTAAACTAATTAGTTTTGTTTTCTTTGCATATATGAATTTCTTTGGTTAGTACCAACATAGGCTCATTCTGAAAACGTAGCCCTGTATACGTTTCTGGAGATCGTGAATTTTGAAGCCAAAAGTACGTATGGCTGCATTTCGTCTTAAATATTAACGCTACTGGGCGGTATGACACGTTTCTTTTCACGCTTACCGGCTGACCGCAGCCAACAGTCAGTCAGTCAACAGCGGCCTCTAGTGGATTTACGTGAGAACAGCAGGTGCGAATGGCACTCGCGAGAGAAATTTGAGATCTCAAAAAGCATACACAGCAGCCTCTGGTGGATTCGCAAAAACACAAAACTGCAAAAAAACGTACCTCCTGGGATGTACTTGGTGCTCTCCAGAAATGTATATAGCGGTACGTTTTCAGAATGAGCCTGGGTTGTTATTTACTTATTTCCCCCACTGTATAAGGTTGATAGGACCAGTGTAAGTCCTAAAGAAACATTTTAAACTATTCTTGTTGGATTATAGTTAGTTTTGTTTGTTTCCTTCTTTTACAAGGAGAGAACGAAGTACCAGCGGAGGATGCTCTTATCCTACATCTACAGCTGGCGAAGGGACAAGAGAAGCTCGTGGAGGCTTTGAGAGCTCAGCAAGTGGTGATTCGTGATCTGCAGAAGAGGCTAGTGGACCAGCAGGAGACCCTCCTCTCCCAACAGCGAGAGATACTCGACCAGCAGCGTCGCATGTTTGAGCAGATGAATGTGGTGAAAGTTCAGTACGGTCTGCTCTCTGACACCATCAAGCAAGTCTCCTTCCAAGGCCTGCAGGGAGAACTGCAAAACTTTTTTGAAAGTCACCTGATGAGTCTTCAGAACCAAGCACGTAGCCATCTGCAAAAATCTTATGCTGTTCATAAGGTAGACGTGGATGCCAAGGTGATGAATGTTGTTGGGGATGCAGGTCACCCATTGTTGGGCTGCCAAATTGCATGTGGACTTCAAGAGTTCTGTGACTTCCAGAAGGATCCACCACAGTGTGAAAAGTGCACTGTGTGTCCGCCTGGATTCTTCCTGGTGTCACAGTGCTCACCGACCGCTGATAGGATGTGCCAGGTGACAACTGCATTATGCATTTAACACATATGATTTCAGTAAAGACCTGATAAAGTTATATGTCTTAATGTTTAATGGGTTGTGCACAATGGAACCGTTTTTTCTGGTGCTTATTGCTGACATTTAAAACTTTGTAAATAAATGTGGCAGTTAGAGTGCACTAGTGGTTGAACTAATTGAGAGTTTTTAAAGTCGACTAGCGGCTGGTGACGTCATCAATAGGATGCAAAGGTTTTGCAACATGCCACAATTTGCGATATACAGTATTTGCAGTAAAAAACTACAAATGCAACATTAGCACTAACTAAATTTAGTGCAAAAATAAATGCACAGTCTACACACTTTTGTTCACGTGCCTAAAGGCACATTCAATGGTGTGTTTCATTTCACTTCATTTTCTCTCATGGCTCCTAGTGTCCCAAAAACATTTAATCAGGTGTTTTTGTGCTGTGGTGGAGGAGGTTAAACAGAAATCGAAAAGCTCATGCAATAAATAGACAAGAAAAAAGAGTGCTACTTTTTCTGTGCCACAAGCAAGTGTGAGAAGTGTAAAGTTGCGCATTGCCACCTTGTGTAGTGTGTATTTCTGTTTTTCATTAAGCCTCATGTAATGGCAGGGAGTGATTTCACATATTTACCCTGCTCATCTGCAGTTGAAAATTGCTTGAATTTGAATGACAATAAACGTCTCAAAATACAATGACAATAGGCACAAGCAAAAATTGTCCCATTGTGCCTTAAGTTTGTCTTATATAACAAATAACTAATACAGTATCTATCAACAGGACAGGGATGAATGCCTAGAATTACCAAGCTTGTGTGGAGAGCGAGTAAAATGTCTCAATACTCCAGGTAAGCTAAATTAAAACTTTACACCACTCCAGTGTTTGTCCTTCAGTGGTACTTTGGCATTTACCAAACTTCTTATTCATTTTTCAGGAGGGTTTCGTTGTCTTGGTGTCTCAGAGAGGGAGATTTCCACAGGACTGTGTGGTCTTGAGTACTTCTACAATCAGGAACTTCAGGAGTGCCAGGCTTGTTCAGACTGTGATGGTGAGTCGGTTGCCGTTCCCTGCACCTCCACCAGTGATGCTCTATGTGAAAGTGTGTCTGAGAACATGCTCTCACGGTCTTGGGCTGCTTCAATTGTCATACCACCAACCAAACTGAGGAGTACTTCCATCTATCCAGGGCTACAGCTCAAAATCCGTGGCAAAGAAGGAAACAACCTACTGATCAACCATGATGATTACCTCAACCTCCAACAACATGGACTTGTCTGGATAGATTACAACTTTGCACTAAAGCACAGCTGCAGAAACTTTCTCCAGGTTGGGATACGGATAAACGGTAGTGAAGAGGAAGGACACGACCTGAGCGGGGTTCGAATTGAGCAACCTGAACGAAAGTTCTTCCAGGGTGTGACTGTAAGTGCTGCAGCTGAGGTGGAACCAAATCATAATCTTACACTAGTTCTGAAGAGTCCTAACCAATACTGCAACCAGAGTAAAGATATTCAAGTTTATGAGCTTGGAGGGGCTTCATTCAGCTTACTCTGGCTTTCCCATGACACTGGTGCTGTGGCCATGACTGCTCAGATGTCCACAGCTGCCCATTACCAGAGTAACTACCGTCCAACTTTCCGTATTTCTACTGTCTCTGATCCCTACATTGTGTCACTGACTCATGACAGCCGTGGGGTTCGCTTCATGGAGAGCGGTGTGGTGAAATTTGTGCTCCAACAGGCTGTATATTCCATGGGCCACACATGTGTGAGAGAAGGTTTCTCACTGATTGCATATGTCAACCGAAATGGCACTAACCAGGAGGTACTACGCTCTTTCAAGTCTGGTGTTAACTACAGGGACACCTCCATCACTCTTTCTGGAGCCACAAGGGTAGACAGTGAAGACTGGCTCAATTTTGAGATTGTCGCCCCATCTCAGTGCAATGTCCGCTACTTTGGCGATAGCTCTGGTATTAGTATGCTGAGCTTGATCTGGATCCCTACCACAGTATCCTCTACATTCATGGCCACTGTCTCTAGAACAGGTCTACCCACTGGGGCAGTTCGAAACAAACCCCTGTTCTTCAGGCAAATAAGTCCGAATACAGACCAAATGCGGCTAGCTGTGTCAGGTGAGCCATATGCCCACAGGAACTTTTTGTTTACTCAGGTTGGGACAGTCAGTGTAGCCCTCAACCTAAAACTGATCCATTCCTGCAATGTGGTAAAGCTGACCCTTTACCTGCAAAGTATGGATGGAGGTCAGGCTACATCTTTGGGCCAGCAGGTGGGTGGACATATGCCTGAAGGCAGTGAGTGGGCCAGTGTGGGGATGAGAACTTCATTTGATGTTCAGAATGGTACTGCCATCTATGTTTCCCTGGACTGTGTTCGTGGACGAATCAACCAGATCACCCATGAGGGCGGCACCAACATCTCCGTTCTTTGGATGGCATCATAACATTCATTCATTCATTCATTTTCTTTTCGGCTTAGCCACAGCGGGATGAACCGCCAACTTATCCACCATATGTTTTTACGCAGCGGATGCCCTTCCAGCTGCAACCCATCACTGGGAAACATTCATACACACTCGTTCACACACATACACTACGGACAATTTTAGCTTACCCAATTCACCTATACCGCATGTCTTTGGACTTGTGGGGAAAACCGGAGCACCCGGAGGAAACCCACGCGAACACGGGGAGAACATGCAAACTCCGCACAGAAATGCCAACTGACCCAGCCGAGGCTCGAACCAGCGACCTTCTTGCTGTGAGGCGAACGTGCTACCCACTGCGCCACCGCGTCGCCTGGCATCATAACATACAAAGTAGAAACAATTACATACAGAAGGATTTCATATGTAAATGGTTAGTTCACCCAGAAATGAAAACTATGTTATTAATTATTCAACCTCATGCTGTTCCAAATTCCTAACACCTTCATTCTTCATCAGAATACAAATGAAGGTATTTTAGATGAATTCTGAGAGCTCTCTCATCCTCTATTGACAGCAATGGCTACAAGACCTTGAAAGTCCATAAAAGGACCCAAAAACATTGTCAAAACATTCCATGTGACGTCAATGGTTGAACTGTAATACGAAGCTCCAAGAACAATTTTGTGCACCAAAAAAACTGTAAAAACAACTTTGTTCTCTAATGTCTTCCGTATCAGATCAGGGTGCACATTTACTATGGACAATACAATGAGTGTTGCACTGCTGACTGCTGAAAAAAATCCATAAAATGTACAAAAAATGGCAGCTGTAGTAGCCAAACTTTACGATAAACTACCGTATTTAATTAATTTGTATTGTTAATTCCCCAATGTTTTGAAGTACTAAAATCCTCACATCGTACCATTGTTACATAAACAAAAACACAACCTTAAAGCATGTGGTGATGAGAAAGTCATATAATTAACCAATACTCATCCAAAATCAATACTTTTATCCACAAGCAGAAAAACACTAATATATAGAAGGGGCTCAGTGTCATTCACACGACTACTAAACACCACCATGTAACACACATGAAGTGAAAGCAATGTCATAAATATTATTAATCAACATTAGATGTAACAAAAACTCTAATGTACATCACTGGTACATCCCCCCCCCAAAACAAAAATATAAGGATCTGTGAAAGTCAATTGTTATTCACTATATATATTAAGGAAACTTACTGCTATCCAGTTTAGGGATTTTACTGTAGCATTTTTACAGTTTTTTTTCACAGTCAGCCTTTTTTCAGTGCAAAACTGTCTTTTTTGGGTGAACTAACCCTTTAATAGCTGACATGAACAGGTGCTATCAATACTCCTCTGGTATTCAAATTCTATGTTTATTGGAATGATGTGAGGAGGAGGGAATGTATTGTGCTGTAACATTTCAGTTACAGAAATGAAAATGAACAGACAACAACTGTAAAAAAAAAGTACTTTTCTGTGCTTTGGCTGGTTGAGCAGTGACCAATGTTTTTCATAACTGTTTGATTTGGAATCACTTTAAATGTGTGCAAACAGTATATATGTGTGTTTGTTTGTTAGAAAGTGTGTTTGTTAAAGAGTGTGATTTTGTGTGCGTGTGTATTTGAGATTTTGTTGCACTTTATTTTACTGGAGTGCTGATTAATGTACAGTTGACAATGTTGTTTTCTTTTAAACCAAATGGAATTAGGATCATGTAACTTCATCTATATACAAGATAGAGGCATTATTGACTTAATTTCATACTTACATATAGCATCTTTCAGGTGTATTTATTATATTTAGTATTACAAATGAATACTGCTGACCATAATGTCCCTTCTTAAAAAACAGACACAAATTTGTCCATTCATGCTAAGTTACAGTGTTATTAACTGTAACTGTATGTCTTCTATTACTCTAAATCTTGTTGCCATGTGCTGCCTTCGCATACCATGTTTAATTGCTTCTGTATGTGCTCAAACTTCACATCACAAACAGGGAAGTAAACAAACAGTTGACAACATTAATGTTCTGTCTGCTTTAGACTCATTTTGGTGCAACAACTGGCGATTCGTTTACTGTAGAAATGATGTAGAGTGTAATCTTATATAAATCAAAATTAAAGTCATATCTACTTTGCCAGAGAACGGGATATGCGTTTTTAATTGTTTTTTTAATTGACTTATTGGTAAAGCTTGGATCCTTAAAATGCTATCTTAGAAGTATCTTAGAATAAGGACAATCACGATTCAGCAAAAGCTGCAATTCTCATTTACATCTTGTCAGAGAAACACGGCTCTGTGATTAGTAGTAAATCTTTTTTTTTTAGAAGGCCAGAGGGTGCTCTCGTGCACAATGCCAAAAATACGCCACAAAGAAGAGTCAGAGGAAATCAAACCGAGCAGGGGATTTACCTGCATTTTAAATGATTCAACGTGACTAATGGACCCTTTTTACATTTCCAGGTTTCTCAGTAGCGGAAGTCGTCATAAGTGCGTAAACTTAGAGCGCAGAGAATGGGAAAGTACAACAAATCATTCTTTTACAATCCTATTTGCTGAAATAATAAAAGAAAAACTCAACGATGGTGTTATCAAGACTTTCGGAAAAGGGGGGAAAAAAAAATTGTGTGAGACTGATAGCGGCAGCCAGAAGAGAGAACAATGTCAAATTTACTGTCCTGCCCAAAGACACTGCAATACAAATGCCTCGCACAAGAGGCAATACGTTTTTTTGTAATTTGATGCAAAGATGATATAATACATACATAAATCCATATAAATGTTCATACATTAAAAAAAACCCTAAATATTAAAAAACATTCAAGGATTTAAGATGCTGATGACAGTTAAACGCGTCATAACAGTCTTACGAAAACGGTCCATCTCACATAATGACTTTTTTCAGACTAGTGATAGGAGAAACAAAGCTTTTTAAAGCTTCGAAAAACTAAACCAATTGCTTAGCAAAATGATTCACTGTTTCGAAGCATTTGAAACAGCACATGCTAGAGACATCTGGTGGTCAAAATCATGTAAATGCAACAAAACAGGCATTAGAATTGACTGTTTCAAACATATTACGAACTTTAAATTGAAAGTATATCTTATTAATGAACTTAGCCTATGATCTAATATCATGAAATATTAAGTGTCTGCATAATATGTTCAGTGATTCACCCCAAGTGAAGAACCATTGAAAATTTGAAAAGTTTCAAAACAGTTATGATGTAAAAAAAAAAAAAAGCCTGTTCACTGAAATGACATGACCTTGCAAATTTGATACGCTCTCCGAACCACTGATTCGAAATGAAAAGATTTGTAAAGTTTTTGAAGCTTCATGAAGGAGTGCTTCGAAAGCAGTCATCGCTATTTCAAATACTCGACTGAAATTATGAGGTGAGTTTGGTGTAAAAACATTTAGTCAAACAGCTGTAAAATTAGCTTCAGTTTCAGGATTGTGTCAATTAAATCGTTCCGGATTTTTTTGCTTACCTTGTCAGTGAACTATGACTCTGTGTGGTAAACGCTGCTCCATCTGAAAGCAAGTGCTGGAGATTTAATACTGATTACACGACCTGCTTTACTGACAAAATGCACATGAAAATCACCTTGGATTAATCGTGCTGCGCTACAACTTTATTATGTTACATGTGGTTTTTGGTCTTGTACTAGGAAAAAGGGTTGCATCGTAATTGCAAATAAAACAAGCTCACCACTTTTTGATAACTCGTATATTCAAGATCCAGGTGTCCATCAACAGTTGATCCCAGATGGGTACCAGACAATCTTCTAACGGGCACAACTTTAATATCAAGAGGACAGCAGTTTGATGAGACCTTAGATGTCAGTGATGAAACCGTACAGGACATCTTTATACAGAAACATTGTGATGTGAAATATTTAGAATACTTTTTCTTGGAACTTAATAAAGGAAACATCTGAGTGTCAGCCAAAAAATGACTAATAGTGTTTAAATTAGCAAGAAAACTGATAGTGAGAAACAATATAAATGGAAAGCAGGTGGGTGCCAGATGTTTCTGGTGTAAATCAAATGTTACAAGAAAAATGACCATATAAGTCTCTATAAGCAGGAAAAGAGACAGATATCAAGTATATAGAGAAGTAATAGACTAGAAATAATTAAATTCAACTACTAGGAGTATATGGGGCTGTATTTAAATGTTGCTGTTGTCTGGAAGAAACTGCATTTACACAAATGAAATGTGACAACAATAGAGAACAAATTAATCCTGGGAAAAAACTAACATTTGCAGTTTGTTTGGATGTGCTCACAAGCAAACCTGACCTGTCATCACTCATCGTTTAAGATTTTGGTCAGACATTTTGAAATATGTTAAAAATGTATTTATAGTTAATTACTCAATAACATATATAATGAGTCAATGCTTGCATGTCTTGAAGTATGACTAATTTGTTATTATTAAATATTAATAAATGTATAGATTCTCATGTCAATTAATATAAATGTAAACGAATGATAACTATTTGCAAGAAATATGTATTTCTCAAATA
>CAIGQV010016192.1:3773758-3791354 GCA_903798115.1 Danio jaintianensis
TCACAGTAATAAGGTCGCTGGTTCCAGTCCCAGCTGGGCATTTCTGTGTGGATTTTGCATGTTCTCCCTGTGTTGGCGTGGGTTTCCTCCAGGTGCTCCGGTTTCCCCCACCGTCCAAAGACATGTGCTATAGGTGAATGGATAAACTAAATGGGCCATAGTGTATGAGTGCGAGAGTGTATGGGTGTTTCCCAGTACTGGATTGCGGCTGGAAGGGCATCCGCTGCGTAAAACATACGCTGGAAAAGTTGGCGGTTAATCCCACTGTGGCGAGCCTTGATAAATAATGGACTAAGCCAAAGGAAAATGAATGAATGAATAATCTACTGAAATGTTTTTTTGGTAATCTTTAATAAAAATTTGACCATTTGATTCTGCTCTGCAGTCTTTCTCTGACGGCGTCAGTTTGACGGCTTGGGTGAAGTATGTTTAGCCACGCATCTCAAACCATTTGTTTGCTGCAAGTGAAAGATGAAAGTAGTGCAAAAATAAAACCCCGCCCCCTACTCAATATTCTGTTTCAGTTGAACATACATCATCATGCTGAAATAACAGTCTGCAGCAACTTCAAGGTCATGCAGGCTTTAAATGCATTGAGCAGCTGCCATATAACTAGCTGATAGCATTTTTTGGCTTATTTATGCATACCAAATAAAGTGGCCTGTGAATGTACTATTTGACTGGAATCAAAGTATACTTCAATTTTTTACACATATAAAAGGTACAGTATGGATTTCATTAAGAATGAGTTAATGATAATGTGCCCCTCCAAGTAAAGTGATGACATAACATTAATTAACAAATATGTACTAACAAGTAATTGAGGTAGCAATTATTCACACATGAACTCATGTGACTCATGTTGTGGTTAAAGTAAGTTCTTGATTAGTCCATGTCTTAACTAATCATTAGTTCATAATAAAGTGATGTTTAGTTTACATATTAATACATAATTATTAATGTACTGTTATTGTAAAGTGTTACCAAAACATAAAATTTTTCATAGGAGGTGTGACCCAAACCCAACCCCTAAACCCAACCATCATTAGGGGATGAGCAGATCATCCTAAAATGTACAAAAGAGATCATTCAAATTCATATAAATTCAAACCAGGCTCATTACGGATACCTACCCAGGTCTACATTTCTGGGCACAGTGAAATACATAACCGGAGGTACGTCTGCTCACAGTTTTTGTTTTGCAAATCTTTTTGATTATCTCAAATTTTTTCTCATGCATCCTCTTCTCGTAAGTCCACCAGAGGGTGCAATATACACTTCAGGCCAGCTTGCTGTCGACTGACTGACTCAGACTGACCGACTGACCCACCCACCCCCTTCCCTAAACCCAACCGATAGTGTTTTCAGAAGCAATCTAGAAAAAGAAAAGCCGTCGATTTCGCCACGTTTTCAGCCTGTAGTTTATTTATTTATTTATCTATTTACTTATTTATTTATTTATTTTACCTGGCTTCTGAAACCGTTCTTCACGGGACTCAAACCCAGTCATTGCAGTCAACTCTGGTCAGCATCCCAAGTTCGCCGACGTACATGATGAGCCACTGGGCAAACTGGTAACACTGATACAGAGGTAAGCGGTCAGCTGGTAGTGCGAAAAGAAACAGAAGTTGTCTGCAGCATCATACTGCCCTATAGCGTTCGTTTTAAAGACGGAACGCAGCGAGACGTACCTCTGGCTACATAATTCGTGCTCTCCAGAAATGTAGACAGGGGTACGTATCCACAATGAGCCTGTGTTGTATAAATTAGTCACTAAATTATAAAGCTATGGATTGCTGTGAGATTTTGTTGGTTAGAACAGGGTGTCAAACCATCCTGAAGAGTTTAGAACAACCCTGTAATGTAATGTACCCTGCTCCATCACATGCACCTGTAGTTTTCAAATAAGATCGAATGATTTAATTATTCTGCAGTAGAAAGATGTGGCCTTCCAAAACTGAGTTTGACACATTCTCATCTATACAACTCTAGCATGAAACAATTCAAAAAGCTATTTATCTGGGTAATAACTCACAGCAAGAGACTGCACATCAATGGATACTTGTAGGCCAGAAGAGGTATTGAAAAGTTGTTGAAAAGTGTATGCGCCAAATAGTCTTGTTTGATAGGCTGTGCATATGTAAGCATACGCCTAAAACTTTGAGCTTAAAACTGATAATAATAGCTCCGCTCAACGGCACAAAGTGTTTCTGTGGAGGCATGCTTGAAATGCTGCTAATACTGACAGTTGACAAGGTCAAGTGCTCTGCTGTTGTGTAATGCGGTAGAGATCCAGGCTCTGTTTGAGTGTTTCATGGTCATGAGAGGCTTGACTGTAGGCTCTATAAAACACCAGCTCTCCTTGTGCCACTTCGTTTTATGTGGCGTTTCGTAACTTTTTATGTAACATTTGCTAGGGAATTACACTACCTGACAAAAGTCTTGTGGCCTATTCAAGTTTTAGAAACAAGTTTTAGCAAAGGACTCTAGATTACGCTTATTTTACCAAAATAAAATATGATCATGCCTTCATTTTTAATGATTTAATTAGGACAGTAAGGTCTGACTTCGCTTAGACAAAAGTCTTGTCACTTAACAGAAATAATGTACAATATAGAATATAAAGTCATGGTGCAATGGAAAAAGAATTAATATTGTGCATGACTCCCATGAGCTTGGAGGACTGCATCCATACATCTCTGCAATGACTCAAATAACTTATTAATAAAGTCATCTGGAATGGCAAAGAAAGCGTTCATGCAGGACTCCCAGAGTTCATCAAGATTCTTAGGATTCATCTTCAATGCCTCCTCCTTCATCTTACCCCAGACATGCTCAATAATGTTCATGTCTGGTGACTAGGCTGGCCAATTCTAGAGCACCTTGACCTTCTGTGTTTTCAGGAACTTTGGTGTGGAGGCTGAAGTATGACAAGGAGCGCTATCCTGCTGAAGAATTTGCCCTCTCCTGTGGTTTGTAATGTAATGGGCAGCACAAATGTCTTGATACCTCAGGCTGTTGATGTTGCCATCCACTCTGCAGATCTCTCGCACGCCCCAATACTGAATGTAACCCCAAACCATGATTTTGTCTTCACCAAACTTGACTGATTTCTGTGAGAATCGTGGGTCTATGCGGGTTCCAATAGGTCTTCTTTAGTATTTGTGATGATTGGGATGCATTTCAACAGATGATTCATCAGAAAAATCTACCTTCTGCCACTTTTCCAAATGATCAACTAGAAATCAAGTTATTATTTGTTGCTCTTACAACTGGGATAAACGACAAGACTTTTGTCAGGTAGTGTACTAGACTGTTTCAAGGATGAATGCTTACGGTAGTCTTTCTGTTAGAAGTGATGAGGTTTACTACTAATAATAACAACCAGACAGACATGATTGGCAGTAACATTTATTGGTATTTCCAATGAAAGTAAAACACATTTCAAGAGGGTCTGTTACCTGCCTCTTGCTATAGAATTTTAACACGCTTAGAGTTTATAACTTTCATCTGAACGACAGTTTCTCAAATGATCACTTTCCTTTCAAGCAATGTTGGGTGAGAAGGAAAGAAAACAAAAACGAATTCACTAAGTTACATGGTGTTACCCTGTTTGGTCAGGTTCATGACGGCACATGAGTTCCTCATACGACAAACCGATGGACATGATGGGTAGCCGGGAACCAGCAGGAAAACACTGCTCTTAAAGGCCTGAGAGCTGCTACAGTGCAAAGCAAGAGAAAGAGAGACGCAGGAAGAAGAAAAAGTGCGATAGAGAGACATCCAGACGTTAAATATGCTTATATAGAGGCATGCCAAGGAACTACACACGCTAATAGTAAAGCTGCGGAAAACGAGCGAAAGACAGAGAGAAAGATAGAGATACGATCGCGAAAGCATACAATTTCTAGCCACATATAACATGCTTGCTTAGCAGATAAATACGTCGGGTAATGCTAACACAGAGTGAGCAAGCTATAGCGACAGAGTACTATATATTTGAAGCTAAGCTATCCATATTGCCACTAAAACTAACACCAGGTTCCACTATATATAGATAGATATATATATATGAATATTTGGGATTGTATTTCACAAGCTCGGAAGGCAAGGCGTTCATGCACGTGCAAAGAGAGCAGGTTTTGTAGCAGCAGCAGCAGCAGCAGCAGCAGGGAAAGACGGCACAAAGTAGTTCCAAGACTACCACAGTGAGGATGTCGATGCGTTTGTCATGATTACAAGAGCATACAATTACACAAACTATGTGACACAGCTTGTCGATCCTGGAAAGAAACAGAAATAAAACACTCGTATCTAAAAAAAACTACAAACTTAGCATTCCTTCCATGCTGAAAAAGCAGCTAGCTTGTTGGGTTAGCTTGTTGCAGGCTAGCCGACTAAAACCAGATTAGCTCACTGTAAAAAATGATGTGCTTAGTACTCCAGTATACATTTTTTAAACATTCTTAAATCAAGAAACATTTACTTAAGAATAAAAATGGTAAAATAGTGTGGGTCAGATTTAGTAACTGCTAGCATCAGTGCAAACTGTTAGCATTTTAAAAAGATGCCCTGCAAAAAATTATGATGAAGAGTGGAAATACCTAACTGCTGTATATTTTTTGACGTTTCCAAAACAATCTTATGGCAATTCATATATTTTTGATTTAGTGGCTATTTTAGTACAATTTGCTCATCCCACAATGACAGTTTGGTTTAAAAGGAGTTTAAAAGAAGTTAACCAGGTTTGGGGGCATGGCTCCTTTAAAAAAAAATCAATCAATGAAATGTTGATATGATGAATCTGTACGAATTAGCAACTTTTCTGACAATACATAAAATAGTTATGTTTCCTCATGAGATCAGGTTGGAATTTTTTGGAAAATGTATGAAACAAGACTAATTAAATAAGAAAACAGTGTGAATTAATAAGGTTTGCACTCACAGCTACACTGTTAAAAGTGATTCGTTTGCTTTACTTTAAAAAATTGAGTAAACCCATTGCTTTTATAGTGATTAGTTGGCTGTACTCAAAAAGTGAGTAAACCCATTGCCTTAAAATGAATAAGTAATTGAATAATGTGCATCTAATCACTTTTTAAAGTGAAGTCAACTTGTTGTTATTAAGGCAACGGTTTACTCACTTTAATTATAGTAAAGTAACTAACCGCTTTTTACAGTGTATTTGCATCACTATTTAAAAAGGCACGACTTAATTCAATTTAGCACTTCACATGTTTACAGAAAGTTTTGAAAGTGTCCTATTTTCACAAATTAGCATTTTTGGATAACAGTGTAATTTTCTAAAGTTCACTTCCTGAAATGCTATTGTCATGTAAATCAGTGGTCACCAACCACCGGGCCGTGGACCGGCGCCGGTCCGTTGATCAATTGGTACCAGGCCACACAAGAAACCATTAATTATTTCAGTTTTATTGATTACCTAAGTCTAAACGAACTTTTATTTTGAAAAATCTTTCATTTTGAAAAATGACCGTATTCTCTCAGTTACATCTCGGTCACTTGAGTGCCAAAATTTAACCCACAAGCTAGCAAAATGAGTAAGAAACAGACGTCTTTGGAAAGTTTCTTTGCAAAGAGGAGCATGGCTGTGGAAGAAGATCAACTGCTGGAGATCGCAAATGACGGCGGTCTTCACATATCACATCTTTTCCGCTTGCAAGTTCATTATTTCGAATGGAGGTGACACGCTCGTGCCTTCCAGGTGGTCCCAGTTGAAAACATCTCAATTTGTCAGAATAACGCGAGTCACGTGACAAGAACTATCCAATTAGCTTCATTCATTGTATGGAGTATACACATTTCGGCAGACTAATTATATCAGACAAACACAGAACAGTCAAACACAATGTTTTGTCAGCTTGTCATTCTCTGAGAAAACGGTTGATGGTCACCTAGCAGTCTACGTACACCCAACCTCCCAGCCCCCCCGTCATACGCCAACCCCCGATTCTCCTCACCATACCCGGGTGGCGGTAAAATTGTCAAGCGTTGACTGGTCAAAAATGTTGGGGACCACTGATGTAAATGACAACCAAAATTCTTAAAATGTTTTCTATCATGAGAATCACAAGCACACTCCCATCAGTAGGATGCTTTCACAGAAGTGTATTCTCAGCCAATTTTCTGTTTATTAAATCTCACCCCAAGTTCTGTTTACTAAAACATGTATCAAAATGTAGTTTATTTTGGATTGCCAATGAGGTGAGGAAAATAATCTAGAAAAATGCTTTTTTCTGACCCCTTTGGCACACATTTGTTTTTGTTTACAAAGCAAATTTAGCTAATTTGGATGGATTTTTCAAGACCACTAGACTCATTATCTCAAGTGATTCTGAAGTAGATGCTTCTTGATTTTAAAATATGCTCTATGGGTACTGGAACAACAACAAAATATTAGGTAAGGACATCATGTTTTGCAGTGCTAGGTTCAGTGGTGTTTTTCCAGCAGGTAGTAACATAGCATTAGCAAATCTACAAATGATTTTAGCAATAAAGCAACTCTCATCCCGCATGGATGACCAAGCCTTGGACACATTCAGACAATGCTCAGTTTCTTAAAACATCAAACTAAGAACATCCATTGGACAGATCATCATACATATAAGCTAAAGTGCACAAGCTCCTCTTTAGGAGAACTAGACAATACTGGCAATTAATACTAAGGCAATACAGTTACAAACACACAAAAATACAAATCGGCACATGATGTCAAGTTAAAACCACTTGGGCACGAATACAACCAGCATTGGTTCAGAAATGGCTCTCCAAATGTGCTATAATAATCATTTTGAGTAAGTGTGTTAAAATGCACTGGATCCTCCATACACATATCTTTGCAGTTACGTAAGTCATCATATTCAACACGCGCACACACACACACACACAAGCAGAACGCATCTACCATTTACGATTAAATATTTCTTGAATAGAGAAAATAATATTATTTACCACACAAATAGACTCTGCGTATATACAATACAGTGATGTATTCACATAGATATGTACTTGATCAAGAACATCTTAAAAGACTATTTACACACTATCATAGGGCATAACCCTACTTACAGTATGCTTATGCATTCTTTTCTTTTTGGAGTTTATATACTGTATATATAACATTAAATTTAGCTCTGTTAATACCCTGAAATATCTATCATTTTGTGTAAGAAAGCTAAATAAGTGCATGGATGGGTTGGTAAATTAAGAAATCTATTGCTATTGTGTAGAGTATGTAGGGAAGCGAAGGTATTTATATTAAATTTGTCATTTTATTTATTTATTTATTTTTTAAATAGTGTATATGATGTGCATATGCTATTGTTTAAAGAATGGTTATTTAATTTATTCTTATTTTACTTTATTTAACCACCATTGCACTTAATACAATTGTAAATAAAAAATTTCCAAGTAAAAGAACATTGAATATTGTTGATGATTGCACATATTGCAGAAAATTCTTATATTGTGATCAGGATAAATATTTCGGGATTGGTTTATTTGAAGATACAAGTTAATATTTACATTTCTATATATATTTAATGTTACTTTTATTAGCTTTTAGAAGCATATAAAGGGCCCAATTTGTATGTTTTTGACTTACTTTTTCAACATTGACCATTTACTAGAAATGCTGAGAGTTAGATTTTTGATTATTTGGTCAAATAATAGTTAAAAACTATTTTAAAAACGAATGATTGTAAATCTTGACAGAAATGATGAAGTGCTTTTGGATAAATATGTGTCTCTACTATCATATACTCACGTATATATACATATCAATGTAATCTGGCACTTTGAATAACTGTTCAAATAGAAACATATGACCTGCACCGAATAGAAGCAAATAACTCTTCATATTCTCATTAAACATGTAAACAAACAAAGTCATGTCAAAGACACTAAGATAGACAGTAAAAGCAGACGGTAACACTTTTACAGGGCTCTGGACCACGAAGCCCACAACAACGCTACAATACTAAAATCTAGATATTTTCATATTATCCTTTTTTTTTTTTTTTATGTGAATTTGGAGAAGAGGAATCAGAGATTTACCGTTACATTCACAACAAATATGCAATCCATCCAGGGACACGAGAGTAACAGGTTTTGAAGTTTTAAAGATCCTGCCCCAGTCGCTCGATCTCTTCAATGAGGAAGTCAATGTCTTCAAAGGTAGCGGCTGGATTGGAGATGACCATGCGGAAGAAGTTGACCTTGTCTCCCTGCGGCTGGTAGCTCACCATGGTCGTGCCGTACTCCATCATTCTGGCTTTGATTACAGGGGCAACCTGAGAGAAAACATTTTTACAAGTTTAGGCATGAAGAAATCATTTTTTCCTTTATCTTATTAGTCTTCATCAGTTTCACATTCAGTTTCAGCTAACCTTGATAGATTAAGCACCATCTACTGTTGTTAAAGCCTGTTGGTTTCAACTAAGACGGGTTAGATTTTTTTTTAAACAGAATGAGAACTTAGCATTTATGATAAGTATTATTCATTTGTAATATACAGTGGGGGAAATAAGTATTCAACACGTCACCATTTTTAAAGATGCTGTTGACTTGAAATTTTCACCAGATGTTGGTAGCAACCAAAGAAATACATATATGAAAAAAAACAAATCTAATTAGTTTATAAATTAAATTATGTGCAATAAAATGAAATGACACAGGGAAAAAGTATTGAACACATGAAGAAAGGGAGGTATAAAAAGGCAGTGAAAGCCCAGACAGCAGCTGAAATCTCTCAGTAGTTATTCAGCAACCTTCTGGCCTTCGTCAGTGTAAATTAATATTAGCTGCTTCAGTCCAACATTTACACTATCAGGAATGTGAAGATGAAACCAGAGTGGACATTTCAGCAAGACAATGATCCAAAACACAGCCAAGGAAACTCTGAAATGGCTTTAGAAAAAGAAAATCAAGCTGTAGAATGACCCAGCCAATCACCTGACTTGAATCCAATAGAAAACACAAAATAAAGATCGGTTTGGATAGACAAACCCACAGAACCAACAAGATTTTTTATACTCTGTTGTAACAGCACCTTTAGACATCTGTTTTCTGAGAAAAATGGTGACGTGGTCAATACGTATATCCCCCACTGTGTATGTACAGTATATATATTTATATATATATATAGACATTTCTGTCTGGTTCTCGAATCTGATTAGCTGATATTCTGCAATAACAGCACTCTTACAGCCTCTTCACTCTTGTGTATTACTCCGCCCACATTGTGTATTACTCTGCACACAGTGACAGCAGATCAATAAACTCACTACAGTTTGACAAATATTGCAGCTGTTGGACAACATAATGTACTTTTGAGGCTTTTCAGGCGAGAATGTAGTTGTTTAGATTGCAACTATGCAGTTTATTTATAAGGATAGTGCCTATTTATATGCCTAATATAATTTTGGAGATCGGCAGCCATCAGCTTGTCATACTGAGCAGAGCAAAGACGGTTGTGCCACAAGTTTTCTTTTCATATTTCAAACAACAGCTGATCAAATCATTATAAAACAGGTAAGTGACATTCTAAGTGGATCTCTCTCTTTTGTATGTTGTAGTGCTGTATTTATACCAAAGTAATCTGCTAGTGTTTGCTTTGCTTTAGCTTTTTTCGGGGTTAATTATTGTGATCTCCCAATTGCAACAGAGAAATACTGTAATACTATAATCTCTGCAGACTGATTATACCTTATAATGTTAAAAAGTGAGCAAAATAACCTGTTTAGTCATCACTTTAGGTATTACGCTAGAGAATCATTCAAATACTAGCTCTAAAGTGATGTGTTTTTAAGCAACGGTTTTTGCTGTTCTGACGGTCAGCTGCAGATGTGAATGAATGGTGGAAGAAAGTAGTTACCTCATACTTATTGTATTATACTTATGGTCAGAAAAGTGGCTAATATGTACAAATTCATACTATTTCATTTATACAAATACATAGGATTTTTGAAAGGAAGCGTACCCACAAACCCTGCCACTAACTGCCCAAACCCAACTGGTATTGGGGATAAGCCAGACGTATTGAATGAGACTGTACATCTATCAAATTAGCCACTAAATCAAAAAGTATAGTAAGTAAAGTAAAAAATGATTTATATAGCACCTTCCACAGACAAGAAGACGCAAAGTGCTTTACAGTAAAAAGAAAAAATATAAAACCTGGTTAAAATTCAAGTACAAATAATACAAATTGTTGTGAGATTGCTTTGTAAGTAAACCGACTCCAAAACAAAGCAGTTCAAGGTAAATTTCTTCCATAATTGTATTACTTGAAATCAAACAAAACACTGAGGAATATATATATATACAGTTTTTTTTTTTTAAACCTATCTTGATGTTCTTCAGTCTGTCCTTGGCTTAGCATGAGCTGAACTGATTAGAGCAGTAGTTTTGGACAGTATGTGGAGCCGTAATCTGAAAAGCTGAAAGACCCACAGCTGCTCATCATCATCACATAATTACACTGACTTCCCCTCAAATCTTCTGCAGGTGTTCGGTTATTTTAAGCCGTGGCCTGTATCCAGCGCCTATATATCCACTTCAGTCTCAGTGGCTACACATACATGGACATCTTTTGTTTCAACTGGAGAAAAATCATTTTGATTGATGAATCTGAACGTGGCGTTTACATGAATGCTAAATAAATCAATTGACCGCACTGCATAAATATACTTTCTGGTTTTTGCACATATTAAGCTGCGAAAAGGGGCGGGATTAAACAAGATGGTTAGACATTTAAAAAGCCAGCGATTGCTCCATATTATAAATTTCGGTCCAGAGAGGTCATGTTTTGATCTTCGATTGGTCTCACACAATCATGTGAAGCGATTTCGCAGGTCAGAGTTCACCAAGCTTGAACTTTGCAACGCAGGGAACTGCAAAACTTGTCGCACGAGCTTGCGTTTCCGGTCTGACGCATTCGCGTGCGTATGAATGGAAGTCTATGGGGAGAAAAGTCCAGTGTGACCGCAGCTTTATTCGTGTACCATTGCTAATTTTCATCGTTTTAAAGAACAAACTTAATGTTAATAATGAATTAACAGATGGCATAAAGGTTTGAATGAAGCTTGTGTTTATCAAGGAGTAAAACTGACGATTCATGTTGCAAGTCTCCCATTTGAGGTAGAGAATAAGCTGTGAGGACTGATGAGAATTTGGTTTGCTCCACTTCACAAAAAGAAAAAGGAATTCTAGAGTGAATTGACAGTCATTTTTGACACTTCATTCAACAAAAATAACAGTCAAATATAATTTCTGTGTCACTGCACTTGCACAGTAGTGGTGAGCAGGGCTAACATGCTATAGCATCACAAAACCAATGGTATGTTGTCATCTCAACACAAAGAATTGTGCCAAAATTCAAAAATGTTGGAGAAAATGTTGAAAGTGTGATTTGTTTAACCATAAATTTTTCATCTCTCTCTCTCTCTCTCTCTCTCTCTCTCTCTCTCTCTCTCTCTCTTTGATATTTATCTCAGTTTAGTTTACAGTTTTTATTTCACTTATTTGCTTCGCTAACTATACTATATGTGTGTGTGTGTGTGTGTGTGTGTGTGTGTGTGTGCGCGATTATGAAAAAGAACAACATATTTAAACTACACAAGTGAAAATACTAAACTCTAAACCCATGTGGATTCACACAAACTGAGAGTGTTCTCATACTTTCCAGTTTTAGTTTACAAGTGTTTACATGTTTTCTCGATTTCTTTAGAAAAGGTTACACCACCTCTTCCAGTATGACTGAAATTTAATTTGAATTGAGCTGAGCTAAATTGATTAAAGTGTTTACACACACAAAAAATCTGTTCAACTGAGCTGTCAATCTGATTACTGACTATTTAGCTGCATGTAAACAAAGGCTTTGATATACTAGAACCTGCCAAAATGTGTGTTTTCATAAATGCCTAAAAGACAAACAAACACACAGTTCCACCATTAATATCATTCATTCATTTATTCATTCATTTTCCTTCGGCTTAGTCCCTTTATTTATCAGTGGTTGCCACAGCGGAATGAACCAACTTATCCAGAATATGTTTTACACAGCGGATGCCCTTCCAGCTGCAACCCAGTACTGGGAAACATTCACACACACCCACATTCACACACATACAGTACACTACGGCCAATTTAGTTTATTCAATTCAGCTATACGCTATATTCAGCTATATGTCTTTGAACTGTGGGGGAAACCGGAGCACCCGGAGGAAACCCACACCAACATGGGGAGAACATGCAAACTCCACACAGAAATGCCAACTGACCCAGCCGGGACTCGCCACCATTCATAAATTTTTATAAAAGATAAAGCATGAGGTTTCTACACTTCTTTTAGTCCAAAATCTGGGTAAAATGGGCAAATGTATAATTTTTTTTTTACATTTTTATATTTAAATTTTAACCTAACTGTTGTTTTTTGCCTATCATTTACCCACATTTAGAATGTAGCTTCAGGCAGATGAGGAGGGGTTTGTGAGTAGTGTTTGTTAAAGACCCCCTATGTATGACCGGCATGAGTGCCATCTGCTCAGTCTAATTGCCCATAATAGCTTTTCTATCATGGGAGTGACTTACGAACAACCAGCCAATAAAAGGACACCTGATGAGCAGCCCCTCCCCCAACTGTGACATCACTGCAAGAGTGACATTTGAGATATTTTTCTGGTTTCAAACATCTGGACAGACTTCACTTTAAGCATCATGTGCAGGGATCAATTATGCTTTAGGCCAGAGTATGTATGTACTCTAATATAAAAAAAAATTGTCAGAAATTGTACACTTCAAACCAATGACAGAGAATTGACAAATAACACATTGAATTTAACATGAAAATCTGAAGTAGTAAATCTGTGTTTTATTGTAAAGCATTATCCAGCAATACAGTAACCTGTTGTGTATTATTAATGTCTACACCTACACCTACCCCAACCCTAAACCTGCCTACTTGCCTACTTATTTCTTTCTAATATTTGTTGCATTCCTTGAATATATGTCGACAAAATATGTTAAATTGCAAATCCTTTTTGCAATCTTTGTCTTTCATAAATATTATTTCACAAAAAAGGAATTAAATTGTGGTTATTTCCACATTTCCCTTCAATCTAGAGTGTCATAATAGTTTAGTTTAATTCTGCAGCATTTATTTTCTTCCTTATCCTGAATCTGCCATTTTTGTTCATTTGAGCATCTTTAAGTCCCTTTCATTATAGTTCAAATCAATTTCTCTCTCACCTTGTGCAGACGCTTCATTCTCTCCACTTTGTCCTCCAGGTAGCGCACGCCCGGTGGAAGGTACCAGAAACACACATTGGTATGCTGCGGCTGCAAGGACACGAGACAATCAGATACCATCAGCGGACGTTCATACACACACCTATCAGTCAATTGAACGTACAACACATGCTTGCATAAATAGAGCACTCCAGGGAGTCCATTAAAGATCCGTGACGGAATATGTGATTAGAGGCCGTCTGGGGCCATAATGGGATTTTTTGTGGGTGTGTGTGTGTCACCGTCACTTTGGAAGCAGTGTAATCTATTCGATCAAAAGGCTTTTCTGTGAGTGCTTGAGCAGGTAGCTCATAGACAGACACTACAGTCCATTAGAGGCCCTCGTCCTCATTGTGGGACTCCAGGGGCCGCGCTAGAGAAGAATACATCCATGCCTCAGTGAATAGGGCTCATTAGCCATTCAAATGGTGGGATGTGCAGACAAAACACAGATCGAGTCGTATCTCTCAGTGCTAGAACCAAAACAGAACATAAAAATTGAGAGCTGAAATGTTTGGTTAAATGTCATTGGATAGTACCGCAACACGCATTGCGCTGAAGTGACTTCAGCAAGGGTATATGCTCGCCGAGGAGCCTTCTGTCAAATCGTTTTGTCACATTGGCACCAGGCACAATTTACATTTAAATTAGCCTCGAACGATGGCTCAGTCATTTCAAGGGTAAACATTTTTATGCTGGATGAATTAGCGCACACAATCAGCTCGAAATTGCTTAGGACTTGCATTTAAATGGGATTTGAAATTTAAAGTGGGATTTAGAAATACTGTGAGTTTTGCGCATTTATGCAGATGTGTCAATTCCCTGAGAATAATTTATGAGCAAATTTAATGAACAAGTGGATTGATTTGAGCATCTTTTTATAATACAGAAAACATAGTTTTGTTAATTAAATTAAAGCACATATCATGAACAAATACAATTCAGGGGAAAAAGACGTTTGGGGGTCAAGATGTTTTTCAAGGATTTCTTTGATGCATTACATTGATGAAAAAAAAGGAAAGTATTCATTCATTCATTTTCCTTCAGCTTAGTCCCTTATTTTATCAGGGGTCAGAATGAACCGCCAACTATTCCGGTATATGTTTTATAGTACTGGTAAACACAAATACACTCTCACATTCACACACACACTCATACACTATGGCCAATTTAGTTAATCCAATTCACCTATAGCGCATGTCTTTGGACTTTGGGTGAAACCGGAGTACCAGGAGGAAACCCACGCCAACACAAGGAGAACATGCAAACTCCACACAGAAATGCCAACTGGCCCAGCCGGGTCTCAAATCAGCAACCTTCTTGATGTGAGGCGACAGTGCTAACCACTGAGCCACCGTGCTTATAGAATATTATATTTATATAATATTATATTATAGAATACTGATAATGTATTAGAATTATCAGGATATTGAAGAACCTTTTAGTAAAAAGTTCTTGAAGGTATAGTTCACACACAAATTTAAACTCTTCCATCATTGACATCTTCCACTTGTTCCAAACCTTTTTGAGTTTCTTTTTTTTTCTTTTTTAACACAAAATAAGATATTTTGAAGAAAGCCGGAAACCGGTAACCATTGACTTGTAACCATAGTAGTTGTTTTTCCTTCTATGGGTGTCAATGGTTACCGGTTTCCAACATTTTCAAAATGTCTTTTGAGTTTAACAATGAAAAAAGAAACTCATAAAGGTTTGGAATCACTTGAGGGTAAGTAAATTGTGAGTAATTTTTAATTTTTGGGTGATTTATTTTATGAACAGAACCATGGTGAAATGTTCAGAACATTTTAATATAGTAAAGAACCTTTTAACAGAAAAAAAAATACTTCACAGAGATAATAGTGTCCATGGTTCTTCAAGGAACAGAAATTAAATACATTTTAAAATATATTTAAGTAGAATCCCTGTGAAATCAAAATAACGTTTTATGTAGAGTTTAGTATCAGCATGCTAGTCTTAAGAATATCTATAAGCTAGTGTGCTCCAAAACAGTGAAACAATTTGCATATAAAAGATATAAACATCCAAAGCTTGCAGTTTGTCAGTTCCGCCGATACTTCATTTTCTCATCAAAAATTCTGTCCAATCAAATGCTCGTTTATCTGACTTTCCCCGCCCCCTCCAAGATGCTCCTCATTTGCTTTTCATTTGATGCGCTTGAGCTCAGCCACTCTTACTGCCAGAGCTGTGATAAAAACAAATTGCTATTGGCTGTATTTTAAGAAGGGGAGGAGCTACTTTATATCTCACATTTTCTTCATGCTTCCGTTGAAATTACGTCACACATCACCTTTTAATGTATTTTTACTGAAAACTTTGGTGAGTATAATTGTAGGGATGAAAATTATCATATGCATTTCTTTATATGGCAAAACATGTCTTTTTCACCAAGAAGGTCCTTACAGATTCCAAAGGCAGATACTGATTAGATTAGGGCCTGGTGTGTGGACTTTGGGGGTTTTACGATGTGGTCACATGTTGATTGGTCAGTTTGTATGTCTCAGCATTTGGGCTTTGGTCACATGGTCAAGAAAGATACAAAATGGGGGGTAAGCTTTGCTCTGTCTCTTTTTTCCTGGGCTCTCTCTGAGGCCTACTTACTGCTCTTTGTCTCTCTCTCTCCCTCCCTCTGTCTCTCTCTGTCTCTCAGGTAACTTTATTTTACATTTAAGCTGGGTACAATTTATGTCATATGTTTTTATCATTTCATGTTTAATCATTTTATACAGTTATTTTGTAATTAATTCAGTTGTAACCATAGAGAATTATTGTCATTAAATCAATTCATTTTCAAGTATTTTTGAATTACTTTTGATTTAACATCAACACTTAATTGTTCCATATTGCAATACAATACAACCACATAACAGCAACGCTCTCCCACATTTGTAGCTATTAATACTGCCCTTATTTCCATTTTTGGTATAAGATTGCAGAAGGATGGTTTGACTAGAAATGTACAGTTCTCACCATCATACTGATAAACTTTTTAGTCATTCGGCAAAACTACAGTTCGAACCGCTGTGGTTAAAAAAAACCCATTCTTACAGTATAATATCTATATTACATTTATTCTCTAAAAAAATTATTCTAAACATCAACATGAAGGATAATCGATATCGCAGCTTATTGTTTTTTCAAAAAAAACCCACCTGACTGAGATGTAAAACAACCATTAGTATAAGCCAGGAAGTAGGGATGTGTTATATTATATTGCCATTATATCACAATAATAGTCTGCCACAGAAATGGCATTACATAGTGGTGCGGCAAACCACTGTACTAATAACAACAGAAAATATCGGTCCATAATTGTGGCTGTACTGTGACATTATTATTGTGCGTAATATGCTGAAATATCTGTCAGAACAGACTGTGTTCTGGGAAAACATGCTCAAACTTGTTAATGGCCTTGTGGTCTGTAATTCACTCCTTTGAATGTTCTAATTTCTTTTATGGAAAATCCATAATTTCAAATTTCATGAACCGATCATCATCATTTCACTCATTACTGAGTGAAAGTCACTGATGATGGAGTGCAACAGTAAGCCAAGAGACATAAATAGTCGGAATATGACTGACCTTTCCATCAAACACCATCTGATAGCCTTCCCTGTCCTTAATCTTGTTGTAGAGATATTCGGAAAGCTCCAGGCATTTGTCGATCTGAGCCTCAAAACCAATCGTGCCCTTCAGAGGAAAAGAGAAAGAAAAGACATTGTGATAACACACTAATGTAGATATCACAACACAGATGGACAGCGATGTGGAAAAACTACTGTGCCAAATGTCCTTACAGTCCAGTGATGCTAAGAATACAGTACAGCTCCACTTTTTGTGGTAACAGAATACTAGTTCACTACTTCCCCACTACTTACCTGAATACTATGCAATCAATACTCTATACTAGTTTCATCTATATTACACTATACTATATACTATTCTACTATTAATTGTGGGAATTTTATCGTTTAACATAACAATTGTTTCATACTACTGTACATCATTGTCACACAAATGGATACTTAATTCAAGTGGCATTTAGATATTTAAATAAGTGTAATTAAGTCTAATTCTGAATATGAATGCAATAACATATCTGAAATATTAGTCATTTTTTGTAGTGATAATATTTAGTACGGAAGCTTGTTTTCACCACTATATACACACGCACACACGCACGCACGCACGCACGCACGCACGCACGCACGCACGCACGCACGCACACACACACACACACACACACACACACACACACACACACACACAC
>CAIGQV010016192.1:3791364-3806889 GCA_903798115.1 Danio jaintianensis
ACACACACACACACACACACACACACACACACACACACACACACACATATATTCTGACTAAAGTTTACACCTTATAGTAGTTCAGATTTCTGTTTTATCAGAACTGTGACTTTGTATCTAGTAATTTTACATGAATTCAGTTTATTTTTTCAGTTAAACTCACATTCAGAATTGTAAAAATTAGTTCACAAATGTCAAGGCTGTGAAACAATGTTAGAACTGTGAGAAAGTCTGTAAACTCTGAACCAAAAGTAAAACATTCTGGGGAAAAAAAGTAAGATGTGAACTTGATAATTCATCTCATATATCTAAGAAAAAAACAAGGACTATTTAAGAACCATTTAAACTACAGCATAGAAACTCAGAATCGCAAGATGTAAACTCAGAATTCCTTTAAACTTTTTTTTTTAATTTAATTGTGAGGATAAAAAAAATACAAATTGTGAAAAATAATCTAATAACTACAAGATATAATGTCAAAATTGTGAGTCTGTAGTTGTAATAACCTATTTAATTTAATTGATTTAAGTGTTTTAATTGAATGTAATGTAAATAATTTAATTTAAATAATTTAATTTTAATGAAATTAAAATTAAAAGTTTTATAATACCTTAGCTCTCCACATCAGCCACAGTTTAAAGATGTCCACATGACGTCCACACTGCAGGGCCTTGTCCCCTGTGTCATACTGCAGGTCATAATGCTTGTCCTGCTGGAACAGATAACATGCCTGCATCTGATTGCAGCTCTGCATCAGTCCCTGGATCAGATAACAAAAAGAGGAAGGGGAAAATTACAACAAAAAATAAATAAAGAAGACATATGCAATTAAAAGTTTTCATTGAATTCGATTTTTATTAATTACATAATGTGGCAAATAATTTAATTAATCACATATAAATCACATAGTACATTTTGAGAGTAAATAGACTATTTAAAGCCACTATTGTTTTAAATGAGAAAAGCCATTTAACATGAACATACACTATATACCTAAAGGCTTATGTTATAAATCACAAAATAAATTAAGCATCATTAAAAAAACAGTTTTTTTGTTTAAACAGCAAAACTCATTTAAAGTAAAAATAACTTATTAGTTCTGGGTCACAGGAATATTAGTTTAGAAATGTGACTTGATCTAATACTAATGTACTTGATCTAACTCAGTGGCATTCATACTTTAATAATATGTGATGTATTGGTTTTGATGAAGGAAGCAGACGGTCTCACCTCCTCTCGAACCAGAAGAGCAGAGCACTGCAAGGGCACAGCCATCATTTTATGAGGGTTCCAGGTCATAGAATTAGCCCTAAAATGGTCAATTTAGACATAAAATAATTGAAATACAATGTCATTGTCCTTGAAGTAAATGATCAGCTACATAATCATTTATTTTTATTCAGACAAAATTTCTCCCCAAGGCTCTAAGGTGTGCAGTGAAACGTCAAGCCAATAGAAAAATGATAAAATCTAGCCATTTTATGGGGGGACCTTTTCAAAAGTTTGTGAACTATCAATCCTGTTTGAGTCATAACTTTATAGTGATTATTATAATTCTATTATAATAAATTTAATCCTGTTTTCATTAAAAAAAAACAAGTTCAGAATATGAATCTTGAGTGTTTTAGCTTTCAAATGATGTCTTGTTTTTGACTGATGGTTACATATTTTTTACAAAATGAAGGTAATAAAAACTACAGACATGCCCAGTCATGCCCAATGGCCCATGGGTGGGCTGGGTCAGGTTAAGAGACCCACTAGTCCAATTAATCCTGCACAGGAGCAGTTTGAGGACATAAACCTGACAAACCTCTTGAATTACAACACCTGAACATTGTCTTTATATGTGGTAACCATGGCACAAGTGCATTCATTGACTCTTGTCCTTTTAATTATTAGAAAAATAAAGCACATGCATCATTCCCACATAAACCACCTCGGATGGGGAGTATTTTTCTAATAATTCAATGACTCATCATCAATTATTCCTTATTTAGACAAGAGTATTAAGAAAAAATGCAGGGGCAGAGGTTAAACTCATTGCAGCACATCTAAACATATAGTGCTAGGGAGAAGGAGGAATAAAATTCTCATAGAGTTTCCTAAAGTAGAGGTCAGAAAGACAGAGCCAATCAGCTGAGAACAGAATTTCATAACTGAACTAGATATTTAGTCAAAACAACTAGACTTTACTAACCTCTCAACCCCATTCAGCTTCCACCGGTGTTTCCGGGACATTAGCAGACTTCCACCCCATGCTCCCTGTATGAACAAAGACAACAGTCATTTAAGTGACACTACCTAAAGCATAACACTGTGGGTCCAAAATTTCAAACTTTGTTACTATACAGTATGTGAGCCGAGTATGTCCAAATTCGTACTCGAAAAACAAGATGTACCTGGATTATCTACTACTTTTGCTGAGATTCTGAAGTCAAATTTATGAATAGTAAAAAGCAATGCAACCAATGGAGGGCTGTCGTGTGATGATGACAAAATGGCAAAATGCACCTCTGAATTCTACTCATACTACCCGCATTCACACTATACAAAACATTTAAAATTCAACCAATCCACACTACATGCCTTTACCTACATTTTTGCAAAATGAAAAATAGGTTGCTCCGGATATGTGTCTTCGCACGTTTCAGATGACAAATCCACTAGAGGGCGCACTGAAAATATGCTACTTAGGCTACATTTTGTTGTACATTTCAGATACACATTCTTCTTGTATGTTTATGAGAAGGTTTACAGTTCACCAAGACCCTAATCCCTTCCCCAAACCCAACCAATAGTGTTTTCAAAAGCAAAGGTAAGAGAAAAGTACACTGTGACCATGCAATTTTACCTTCATTTCACATTACTTTTGACTCTCTCTACGAACTGTGATTTACCGGTCTCAAACCTGAGCACTCTGCATTACAAGTACAACAAGAAAAGTTAGTCATATCGAAATAGGTGAAGCAAGCGTATTTGATTTTGAATTATGGACACTGTTAAAGTGTTTGATGGTATTTCTTTAGTGTTGTGCAAATTACTGAATGAAAATAATTCATTATTCATTGATAATATGTCCATATTAATATCATTAGTGTGAAAAGGAACAAAAGTTGCTGGCATCCAGCGAACCTAGTGTTCACTTTACCTAGAAATTGCAATCAAACATAATGTTCAAATGGAGTACCTACTCAAAAAAAAATCTGATTTTGGATGCAGGTTATACTTTTCATTTGCAGAACATTCATCAATATACATTCACCTGTTTAACTGCTTCTTAATGAGAATGTCTTAAGTAGCCAATCAACGGCAGCAACTCAATATATTTAAACATGTGAATGTGGTCAAGGTGATGGAAGTTGCTGAAGTACAAACTAAGCATCAGATTTAACAGGTGATTTAAGTGGCTTTGAGCATGAGATATAAATGAAGTATACCCAGGGCTTAACCTAAAATGGAGTTAACTTGTTAACAAAAGTTCAGGAGCAGGACCACGCCTCACTTTGCCTCCTTAACCAATCACTTACTCCCTAAACTTATTTTAAACAGACCAGCCCTCTAGCACTGTTCATCTCGTTCTCTCCCATTCACCCTCCCTCCCTCCCTCCCTCCCTCCCTCCCTCTATTTCCTTGTTTCCCATTGAAAATCCTTATAACCCTCTCTTCCTTCCGATGTTGATTTGGGGGGTCCTAATCACTCTACCAAAACATTACAGAGGCGGTACCCCCAGTCTGAGTCTCTGGGCATCATCGTAAGATGCCCGATCAACCTACCTACTCGTTTATTATTCTCTTACTTCCATTCTCCTTCATCCCAGTGTTCCCTTACCATCCCTTTTCATCCCTACATCCCTACAAAAAAGACTAGCCCAAGGTGTGGCATGGTCCATGCTGGTGAAATGATCAACCCAGGCTCATTCTGATTATGTACCCCTATATACATTTCTGGAGAGAGCAAAATACATCCCAGGAGGTACAATTTTTTGCAGTTTTTGTTTTCGCGAATCCACCAGAGGCCGCTGTGTACGCTATTTCAGATCTCAAATTTCTCTCGCGAGTGCCATTCACGCCCGCTGTTCTCACGTAAATCCACCAGAGGCCGCTGTCAACTGACTGACTTACTGACTGACCAACCGACCGATACCCCCACCCTCCCCCTTCCCTAAACCTAACCAATAGTGTTTTAAAAAGCACCGATTGACCCGCCCACCCCCTTCCCTAAACCCAACCGCAGTGTTTTAAAAAGTAATCCAGAAAAAGAAAAGCCTCCTGATTTTTACCACGTTTTCAGTGTTTACCACATTCTCACCCTGTTATTTACTTGTTTATTTTGTTTTTTAGCTTTTGTTTTTGTCTTACCTGCTTTCTGGAACCGTTAATCACCGGACTTGAACCCCGTTGTCGCGGTCAACTCTGCTCCCAGACAAACTGGTAACAACAGAAAAGCCGTCCATACGGAGGTAAGCGGTCAGCTGGTAAGCGAGAAAAGGAACGGCATCATACTGCCCCGTAGCATTCGTTTTAAAGATTAAATGCAGCCTTACGTAGCTCTGGCTACATAATTTGCGATCTCCAGAAACGTATATAGGGCTACGTTTTCAGAATGATCCTATGTTGGAAATGATTGTTGGTGCCAGACAAGCTGGTCTAAGAATTTCAGAAACTGCTTATTGCCGTAGAATTGCCAGACTGGTTTAGCCTCACAGATGGGTAACAGTAACTTAAGTAACCCCTTTGTTGCAGATCTATAGAAAAATATCTCCAAATACACAACTCGTCAAACCATGAAGATGTATTTATGTATTGTCAGAAAAGGGGCTAATTTGTACAAATTCACTGGTTGTGGATGCGCAACAGATTACCTCTGCAGCAACTCTGTGACTCGACTATGTCGATACAGGCCAAAATCTCTAAGAAATGTTTCCAGAACCTTGTTGAATCTATGCCATGAAGAATTAAGGCAGCTCTGAAAGCAAGGTGGGGTGCTGGCAATGTGTACCAAAATGAAGAACCTGACCAGTGTGTACAGATACATTATGTTCACAGCCTGTTTGAGACTCCAGGAGTGGGATAATAGCACTCGCTGTAGATCTCATCTGTATTGCATGTCTAGCTGCTGCCTTAAGGTTAGATGAATGAGGCTGGGTGGTGCATGTGTTTGAGCTCCAGCATGCTTCCAAAATTGCTCTATGTTGCTATTGCATGCCAGAGGCTACGATATCACAGGGGGAAAAGAGTAATAATGGGGAATAAGGTATCTCTATTAATCTTATCAGCCCCATGAGAATGAATACACACATGTACACACTCACACAAACTGATTGAAGGTAATTCCTCTAATAGGAAACATTTATATGGAGCTAAACTTCAAAAGGAGGTCATTTATTACATGCATGGCAAATGGTCCCATGACAGAAATTGCACATGCAGCTGATGTTTTCAGTTTCCGTGCGATTGCTAGGCTGCTTTTGGTGATTCATGTGTGGTTGCTAGGGTATTCTATCTGGTTTCTAGGGCATTGCAAAGTGGTTGCCAAAGTCAAGGTCTTTTCAAGGTCTTATATAATACATTGCAATGTAGCTGCTAGAATGCATTTGTTCAGACTGGTTACTAGGGTATACTATTCTAGGCCACAGAAGTGTGTTTAAAAAGTGATATGTACTTTCTAGACCAATATATGGTAGTTGTTGGACATTTCTATGCAATTTCTAGGGTGTTCTTGGTCATCAGTAAATGGTTGTAAGGGTGTTCTGATTGGGTGCTCTTCTTTCCCTTCAATCAGCTTTCTACTGACGATGAGGTCACAAACTGTTTCCAATTATTTATGCCTGCTGTTAAGTCAGCTGCTTGCCGTAGACCAGGGGTGTCCAAACTCGGTTCTGGAGGGTTGGTGTCCTGTTGAGTTTAGCTCCAACTTGCTTCAAGACACCTGCCAGGGAGTTTCTAGTATACTTAGTAAGAGCTTGATTCAGGTTCAGGTGTGTTTGATTAAGGTTGGAGCTAAACTCTCCAGGACATCAGCCCTTCAGGACCGAGTTTGGACACCCCTGCTGTAGACTAATGTGCTGTGCTTCAATGTCTTTCATGGCATTATCAATACAATATTTTCATTGTCATTCTCTAGATCGTTTTCCTTCATAGCTCTTTGTGGTAGTCATCTTCCGTTCATTCTGTTGACATGTCCAAACAGGAAACGTCGCTTGAGATTTCATTCAATGGGCATTTGTTCCTGTCGCAAACTATTTTGCATGTTGAAGCCTCTGTAGTCAGCTTATTTCTGCGACTTCTATTCTTCTTTTGATGTTCCTTTTTTAGGCACCGGCATTTTGATTCATACATCAAAACTGGTATGACCACTGTTTAATACCTGGTTATTTTTGTACTTATTGCTATGTTTTTGGGTTTCCATAATTCTTCTTTTGATATCCAGTGTACAGCTTCCAACTTGAGATATCAGGCCTCCAAGGTAGACAAATTCAGATGTTTCGCATTTGTCTTTTTTAATGTCACTGTTTTGTTTTGTCTTGTTAATGAGTGCCCCGTGTGTCCTGCTAGGGGTGTCACTTTGGCAGTTAGTAATTGCAACTGTTCATCTGTCTCTCATGTGCCTCCTGGATGACTCACATTCTATCAACTTAGTGCTTGATTTATCAGAGGTTGCCACAGCAGAATTAACCTATTATTACCCTGGCCTATGTTTTATGCAGGAAATCCCCTTCCAGTCACAATGCACCACTGAAAGTTCATTAATTCATGAACCCTCAGTGATGGGAAACACCCCTAAACTCTCTCATTCACACTCACACACACACACACACACACACACACACACACACACACACACACACACACACACACACACACACACACACACACTCATACACTACGGACATGGGCCAGGACTCGAACCAGCAATTTTCTTGCTGTGAGGGGATAGTGCTAACCACTGAGCTACCGTGCTGTTAAATTAGGTTAAATATGTACGAAGACATGTTGCAGCCTTGTCTCAGTCCCACTGTTACTCGGAATCACTCCATCACACGCATCCAAACAAACCGCACTAAATGATTGAGTCCAGTTGTTCAAGTTAGTTGTTCTTAGTGGTTGATGAGTGGCTTCTAATGTGTTCTGAATGTTTGCATTGCAATTTGGTCACTAAGGTACTTTACAGTTTGTAAGCTGTCCTTGGTGGTTGATAAATGGTTGCTAGTGGTTTCTGACTGGTTGCAAGAGCATTGCATTGTTCTTGTGTTTTATTGTGGTTGAAATGCAGTTTCTACATTGTAGTTTTCTGGGTGGTTATAGGCCATTGCTATGCTTTCTCTAGAATGTTCTTGGTGGATGTGGTTAGTAGTTTCTAGCTTGGTTCCTAGGGTGTTGGTATGCAGTTGCAAACTGTGCACTTGTTCGGAGTGTTGCATTGCTGTGTATTTATTTTGATTTCTCTTCTTTTATTGCTCACCAAGGGAAAAATATCCTATTGCTTAGAAAAATAACTGCACACAACCTCAACGTGATTAACAGTTCAAAAGAGGATGTTTACGCAGATGTTCAAATCTAAGGATTGGAGATTTGTTCATTGCTGCACTGTTGATGTTATTCATTGCTCTGGGTGTGTCTTCACAGTTTGCGTGTGTTCAATGGTGTGTGTGAGTGCGCTTGGATGAGTTAAATGCAGAGCACAAATTCAAAGTATTTGTCACCATACTTGGCCACATGCCATGACTTTCACTTCACTTTCACTTCAATCCCTGACCTTAAAGGGTTAGTTAATGCAAAAATAAAGATTATGTCATTAATTGCTCACTCTCGTGTCATTACAATCTCTGAGTTCTTCCTTCATCTACAGAAGACAAGTTTAGGTATTTTAGATGAAATCTGAGAGCTCTCTGATCCTATACTGACCCTCTGATCCTATTCTTTTTTTTTTTTTCTTCCTGTTTATGTAAAGCACTTTGAATTACAATTGTGTATGACATGTGCTATATAAATAAACTTGCCTTGCCTTGCCTTTCCATGCCTTGCCTATATATACAGCAACCATCCAGATATGTTTAAAGTCCAGAAAAATAACTAAAAACATTGTCAAAACATTCCATGTGACTTCAGCCGTTCAACTGCAATCATACTGAGTTCCAAGAACACTTTTGTGCACCAAACACTTTAAATATGACTTTGTTCACCTATATGTTCTCTACCGCATTAGGTAATCAGGGTGCACATTTACTATGGACCGTATGGCATATTGCAGTTAGAGTCAACAGCGCAACACACAAGTGTCATATTGGCCATAGTGAACATAGATATAAAGATATAGGTGAACATATGTACAGTTTTAGCACACTTAAGTGTTCTTGCAGCTCACAATGATTGCAGTTCAACCACATGGAATATTTTAACAATGCTTTAGGTTACTTTTCTGGACTTTGAATGTCTCTGGACCATTTGGTGGATGAGAGAGCTCTTGGGTTTCATCTAAAATGTCTGAATTTGTGCTATGAATGAAGAAGAATGCAGATCTCAGGGGATTGGAACAACATGTGGGTGAGTAATTAATGACAACCTTATATTTTAGTACAAGTACAAACTTTAATAATTGTACTACTACGTTTTCTTATAACACATAGAGCTCATCAACAGTCCTCAACCCTATGTTTCCATCTGTAACGCAGAAAAGTTGAGAAGGTCCTTGATTCTGCATCCAGAAAATGATACTCAGGCTGTGCCAACACTGAGCTCACTCTCAGATCACCATGTACTGTCTGAATTTCACAGGTGAAATGTTCAGGAAGTTCATGTAAGTTTGAGGTCAGATCTACTCACATCCACATGCATCCAGACGTCATGCTTCTTACAGATGTCCGCTATAGCGATCAAAGGATCAAAGGCACCATAAACCGTGGTGCCGGCCGTTGCGCTGACAAAGAACGGCACGTATCCCTGTGAGAAAGAAATCAGCAGGTTATTTGAGTCCCAGAACCAGACAGATTATTCAAACAGACCCAAGAGAGACATATGAGATGGACATGGAGATACGGTCATCGAAATTACCTTCTGCTTGGCTTCAATGATCCTCCTCTCAAGGTCGGATGGAATCATCTTACCCCTGGCAGAAACGAAAGCAGTAAAGCTGAAGTCATATGGTTTAGTGTTTATGAAGTTAAGACACACATTTCTCAGTCTTGGCGTCTTAAAGTGATGCATCAGTAATCCAGACTAACCTCTCATCAGCTTTAATGCAGATGACACTCTCTGTACCGATTCCAAGTGCAGCTGCTCCTTTCTTGATTGAAAAATGGCTCTGAAAGACAGAATGTATCAAAAATTCAGTAAATTGTACAAATAATAATAATAATAATAATTGTAATAATAATAAGAATAATAATAAAGTTGTCACTGCATATCACAAAATAATAATAATAGACTTTGGATGAAGATTACTCAAACTTTCACAGGTTGTGCAAAATATCTGATATACTCTTAGTAAAAATATATAAATATTAAAAAATAAGTAGTAAAGTAATAAATAGTAATAAATAAATTAAAATAATAAATAAATAAATTAAAATGTATATTTCATATCTATAAATAAATGTGTGTGTGTGTGTATATATATATATATATCGAATTGGGAGCCATTTTTACAAACAACAAAATGTCATAATTTACATATTGCAGTTATAAACTTTTTTTCTGTTAATTTGTTATTTTATTATGGCACATTATGTTTGTTGGGCATCTATTAAACTACAAATCCCAACATAATAATATTTTTCTAACTGCAGTCTATTTTTGCAATAACAAGACATTGCTATTACATTGTTATTACATTGATATTAAAAATTTTAAATTACAACCACATTTAGACATGATTTTTCTCCCTTATATATTAGCATTATCTAATTGTTGTCCGTTTTTAAAAATGACTGAGAGAAAACTTTATTACAGGTTGTAGTTTATATATATATATATAGAAAAGATCAAATAATCTAAATTTTCAAACAAGAGAATGTGTAAAAAGATATATTAATGGACATACATGTTCAGATGTGAAGGCCACCAGCCTCGGTACGGATGACATTCCTTTCTCCTTCACCTCAGGGAACATTTTATAGCGAGCTAGTAGCATGGCATACATGTTGGAAATGGCGCCACCTAGAGGACAATACAGTAATCCTTAAATTCCATCACATGTAAAACTTCCTGTCAGTTTTTTCCCCCTCCTTTTTTTCTGGAGACCTAAATGTCATCTTCTCTTAAAGTTAAAGTTTTAATTTAACAGATGCAAATAATTCACCACATCTCATACTATTTATGATTTGCCTTTAATTTAATATGCAAATTATTCTCCACTTCACATACTATTTATGATTTGCATTTGAATTATGCTAATAATTCTCCACATCACATGCTATTTATGTTTTGCCTATCTTGGGCTTTTTGGGGGTATTTAACAGCAGTGCAGAAATTGCAATCATTTGCATCAGTTTCTCAATTGGTGTAGTTGGAATCTTACTTCAGTTGAAGAATACAGAGATCCTTAAATATAGACCTCATCCTAACAACTTGAGACTTTTAGCCAGTCATGTCTTTGCGCTCATGTTGTAGGAGAAGCACACAGCTCAGAATAAGGCAGGTCACGGAGATTGACAGCTGCTTACCCGGAGAGAATATTCCATCACCGCGGCCGTCCTGCCAGCCAATGATCTCCCTCATCTTCTTCAGCGTGACGTATTCCAACAGCACGAAGACTGGAGCCACCTCATAGGTGAACCTGTTTGCACACAAACCACATGACCCAGTTACACAAGGCAGACAAAAAAAATTCATGACAACCTGTTTCGCAACTGATGTTTCTGAAAAATTCGCAACAGTGTGCAGATTTAGCATAAAACAATGGAGGATATATGATTATTTTAGACAAGACTGGGTTTTTAGATGTTTTTATATGGCCTCAAATACTTTACAATTGATTTCTAAGATGATCAATTAAATAAATAGAAGAAAAGTAGATGTTTCTCCACTTACAGTGATATTACATTGTAATTACATTGTACTTATTTTGTCATTACATTGTTATTATACTTAATTTGTATCTGTTAAATGACTAAAACTCCCCAAAATAGAATCTAATTTTAATTTCCATCTCATTTGGTCTCTGTGAATAGATCTGAGCATAAAATGAGAATGCATGGGTTTTGTTTTCTGGTCTGATTTATCATTTTATTCCTTTCAACTGTTATCTGTTGGGTTAAGCCAGCCAACACAAAGACCAGGCCACGACAATGCTTATGAAGGCAGAGAAAACGGAAATGATTTCGACCAGCTTTGTAATTGTAATGGAAGGACACACACACACATAGACTCACATATTGGTGTTGGCAGTGGAGGTTAGCCAATCTGCAGCCAAGCCAACCATGTCTAACCCAGTGGAGAGCTGATTGAAATACCTGGGATGTGCTGAAGATAAACACAACAAAGAGGATAAATGCAAAATTGATGATTTTGACGAGTGAAGCTGTTTATGACACAATTGTCTTCCACCATTTATAGTCACTCGCGGCTTGATGTAAAACAATTTCAGAACCGCAATAAATCTCAGACGCCGGCGCGGACAGCAGGAAATCAATCAGTCTTTCTGATCGTTCATTATTATTATTCCCAAAACGAAAATCGCTTTGCAAAATAATGGCAGTTAAAATGTCACCAGAGAAAATACAATCGTCCCTAGACGCGTTCATTTAATATCACGTCATGTTCTGATCTAATTCGATTCGCCTTCAGGCATAAACACACACTAGCCTACACACACACACACACACACACACACACACACACACACACACACACACACACACACACACACACACACACACACACACACACACACACACACACACACACACGCTTGCGGATTTGCTCTACAAGCGATGCAATCAGTAGCATACATATATTATAGATAATACATAGATCAAATAAATGTAACAATATATCATATTTAATACAATACATCCCAGTATATGAATATGATCCATATATGTCGCTTGTAAAATAAAAATACACTCACCAGTTTTAATAGCATATTTAAGCGTAGCGCGACAGCTGATCAGAATATCGTCTAAAGTCTCGGGTTCGTCCGAAAGCTCCCAATTATTCCTTTGGAGCAATTCGTTTGGATAGTGGAAATCAATCACTTTCGTAGACCTGTCAAATGATTCCACTATATAAGCCAGCAATATATCCACAACCTCTTGCAGAAAATTCATAGTCTTCGCGTCTCCGTCCAGTGCAGGTAAAAGATCTGAAAAAAATATCATTAATGCGTTAAAATAATGGGGTTGAATAAGTTCAACAGTGAAATGGCTTCATTTAACCTTGAAAAAAATGAAACATCTCTAATTGTTATTTTTGTTAAAAAATACGTGTAATAAAAATGAAAATGTTCCCTTTTTATTACAATAATATACTACATAAATAATGATAAAACACACTCGGCTCGGATTTTTTTAACATTTAATTTAGCTTTTATAGCATCTCGAAATTGCCTTAAAAAGAGACGTATAAAACCAAGAAACAGATAACGAAAATATTTGTTTAAAACTGATTTAACGAAAGAAAAAAAAGCATTCTGGAACAATACTTTTTTTGTATTTTATAGAAATGAATCAAAAACACATAAAATAACCAATTTAACCACGTAACCAACATGGCAATGCAATTTAGTCTTTTTTTCAGGCGTGATCTGTGCCTCAGATACCGTGGTAGTGATGTGATTTGTGGTGATTTACCTGTTGAATAGAGATCCGAGAAGCACGCGGTGGCTTTGGAGCAGTTACAGGGTTTATTACAGCCGCAGCTCTCGGCTGTAGACTCATCCTCTGCTTTAACTGGGGCTTGAGCTGCTTTCTCAGCCTCCCCGACATTTAACAGAGCTACAAAAGAAATGATTAGTCTATCATTTGAGCCGATACCCAGCGTCTCAAATTGTGGGGAAAATTACTTTTGTAACTGCACCTAATTCGTTTCAGACTCTTCAGAGATTAGACTCTAAAAAAGAAAATATGCTTTAAACGTTGAATTGAAGTTGCATTATGGTCACTGATCAAATCTGGCGCTGCTAGTAATAATGTTACATTTTAGAAATGTGTGTGAGACGCAAATAAAGGTTTTTAAATGGCATGTTAAAAATAAACGTACCACATAATTTGGAGCCGATGCCTCCGCTGAATTTCTGGGCCGCCGCCTGGCACCATGCTCTGGCTGAAACGACCAAGAGAGTGTGATTTTTAACATCACATTCGTCATAAAACTTCCTTTATGACCATCAATAATCCGTGGCATGGAATTGGTCATAAAAACCCGATGTAAATCCAGTTGTTTATTATCATACGACAAACCCGACATGACATTTCAAGGCTTTAAATTAACCTTGAGCCTTGAAGACATAATAAATGTCGCATTTCTTTGTCTCGTGGCCACAATTGCATAAAACACAATCATGCAGGCTTCGTTATCACTTACGAGTGTTCGGGCTTTGACTGCCGTTTCCAGTCGCGTTTTCAGCCCCCAGAAACCAAAACCCGTGTGATGCCATCGCGAGCGGAGCGGATCAGAGCAGCGACAGAGACACGCGAGCAGAAGCCATCCAGACGCGCGTCACCGGGGAACGGGAGCTGTCCGCAGCCGTGGTGCTGAATCCTGCCCGATGCGCTGGAAATCCGATGCGTTTACAATCACACCTGTCCAAACGCGTCAAATCAAGTGACTTAATTGCTAAAGTGCTCATAAAAGACGGTCTAAGCTCTCAGGCGAAGCACAGAGTGTCTATATTCAGTTGGTGCGCCGTGCGCAATGATTTGGTGCAGCCGGAGACCGTCACTGAACTCATGGAGAAACACTGGCACTGATGGAGACACACATCCAATAGCTCTCATTCACATGGCTCAGCTGCAAACGCAAGTGCACAATGCATTGCTAAAAACGCACTTGGAGAAATCCGTTGCACAGGCTATCCAACGTGCAAACTTCCAACTTTAGGGGTAACAAAAGCTTCTTGTGGCGTAAAGACAATCCGCTTCACGTCATCAGAGAAATTCCGACGCAATTCGGGTCATGACGAACTATTTGCGTCGTTAATCGTGACCACACACACTGGTTTGTGCCCCTCCTGGCGCGCTACCCGCATCAACGGTATTTGTTTATTTATTTATTTCCTTTTTTAGTTTTTGTAATTGCTTTACTCTAGCACGGAGCAGACTTCATCAGAAGCAGGAGGAGCTGCCGGAGTGCTCCATGGACCATGACGTTCAGATCTGTGGTCCTCATTTATCATCAAACTATTTCTTGTTGATGTAGAATTTAGAGACCCAGTTTCAAACTTGCAAAAGGAATATAATTTTAATAAAAACATTTTACCTGAAATATTTATATATTTTTTCTTAGTAGGCTACCATTGCTTATTATGTGCGGTTATTGTGCGCAATGGCACATGAGCCATTTATTTGCGAATAGTTAATAAAATGAAACCCCAAAATAAAGCTGAACTGTATCTATATTATGGGATGTGGGAAATAATACGGTATCTTAATGAATAGAGTTAAGAGTGTTCTGGGGGAATGGTGCATAGATTCTCGATAACATAAAATTGACACAAAATATTTATTTTATTATCATGAAATACAATCGGAATAAATATTCTTTACATATAATTTATACGATACTATAAAAATATTGTTTATATAATATTAATGTGGAATTCATACGAATCTGCGTTCTACATACAATCTATAACCCATATTTATATTTACTTCTTTTAGTAACGGTGCCCGCTGTTCCATAAATATGACATTCAGAACCCTTTAACGCTTTTACGCTACGATTAACTAGCTAATAAAACTAAACTGGATTGGTTTAGCCATTATTTCGTTTTATAAAGCAACTTTACCTTGCATATAGCCTACGCAGGGCGATGCGGTGGCGCAGTGGGTAGCACGTTCGCCTCACAGCAAGAAGGTCGCTGGTTCGAGCCTCGGCTGGGTCAGTTGGCGTTTCTGTGTGGAGTTTGCATGTTCTCCCCGTGTTCGCGTGGGTTTCCTCCGGGTGCTCCGGTTTCCCCCACAAGTCCAAAGACATGCGTGATAGGTGAATTGGGTAAGCTAAAATTGTCCGTAGTGTACGTGTGAATGAGTGTGTATGGATGTTTCCCAGAGATGGGTTGCAGCTGGAAGGGCATCCGCTGCGTAGAACATATGCTGGATAAGTTGGCGGTTCATTCCGCTGTGGCGACCCCAGATTAATAAAGGGACTAAGCCGAAAAGAAAATGAATGAATGAATGAATAGCCTACGCATTTCACCACTTAGGTTGCCTAATTAAATATTACATATAATTAAGTAATAATACATTGTCACAAAAAAAATGTATTAAACAAACAATGTATTTAGATACAAAACAATTTTGACACTGCTATAGCCTAACATTTTTGATAATTTATAACCCTACAAAATGTTTGGTCAAACATTTATAT
>CAIGQV010016192.1:3822540-3843332 GCA_903798115.1 Danio jaintianensis
TGCGGTATAGGTGAATTGGGTAAGCTAAAATTGTCCGTAGTGTATGTGTGTGAATGAGTGTGTATGAATGTTTCCCAGTGATGGGTTGCAGCTGGAAGGGCATCCGCTGCATAAAACATATGCTGGATAAGTTGGCGGTTCATCCCGCTGTGGCGACCCCAGATTAATAAAGGGACTAAGCCGAAAAGAAAATGAATGAATGAATGAATGAATTTTACATGTCATAAAAGTGGCTAATTCGTACAAGTTCATTCATTTCATTAATTTTCCTTCGGCTTAGTTCCTTATTTATCAGGGGTTGCCACAGCGGAATGAACCGCCAACTATTCCAGCAAATGTTTTACGCAGTGGATGCCCTTCCAGCTGCAACCCAGTACTGGGAAACACCAATACACTCTCATTCACACACACACTCATACACTACGGCTAATTTAGTTCATCCAATTTACCTACAGCACATGTCTTTGGGCTGTGGGGGAAACCGGAGCACCTGGAGGAAACCCACGCCAACACGTGAAGAACATGCAAACTCCACACAGAAACGACAACTGGCCGGGACTCGAACCAGCGACCCTTTTGCTTTGAGGCGACAGTGCTAACCACTAAGCCGCCCTATCATCATCAATCATTCATCACTTATTATATTGTGATGAAATGTAATGGTACAGTAATGATCCAGATTGCATTGATTAGCAAAAACGATCGGTCTTTGACGTTGTGTGTCTGTGTGAGTGCTGCTCTAAAGCCTTTAGCCTGTTTGTCCATCAGAGCTGTTTGTCACTCGACCGGTCTGTAAAATCTCCTGTCAGCAGTGCTCATGGAGGTCCAGATTTATGTTCACACACATAATATTTCACACATGCTGTGACACTGCAGATATGTCACACTGGCCTCACTCCTGACAGCCAAATGCTACAGGAACACTAGCCTTATATCTAGCTATTAATGTTAGGATTGCTGGAAATGACAATTGATGTAATTTGATCAATGTAAACAATATATATACTATATATATATATGTTTACATTGATGAAATTACATCAATGACATTGTTTGTTATGACAACAAAACTTGTCATAAATCTGTCATAAACATGACTGTCATGAAGCCATTATAAAGATGTCAAATGTCATAATTATAAAGGTTTTTATAGTCTTATAAAAAGTCTTATCAACAGCCCTTCAAGTAAAGTGTTACCATATTTTTATTTTTCACTAAGGGATAAAGCAAATTTCGAAATATTTGAGGAATGGGATAGTGTTAACAAACACCCCAACGTCATCCACACTGCTAAAAATGAATATTGGATACATATTTAAATATGTGCTTGCATGCTTATGTCTCAGTAGCAAAATAAACATTTCAGTGGTGGGGAAAACATCTAAGAAAGCATCTAATTATATGAATGTCTGTACAAACTCTATTCACACAAAGGCATGTTGATTCAGTCATTTTGATTGCTTGAAGGCACAATATGAAAGACTCATTCATTAAAGTATTCAAAACCTGCTAGAACAGTGTTATACATTTTGTTGAATTATGTACTTTATATTATGTCAAATGTTTCAAAGAATGTTCAAATGTAGAGAAATAAGTTAAATAAGTAACGTTACTCTTTAATATGTTAAATATATAGAGCAGCATTATAAAAGAACCATAAAATCTATTTAGTATGATAAAACAGATAATACATATAAATACATATACAATTATATAATTTACTTATAATGTATACATATAAATTCATGGCGGCGCGGAGGCGCAGTGTGTAGCGCTGTTGCCTCACAGCAAGAAGGTCGCTGGTTCGAGCCTCGGGTGGGTCAGTTGGCATTTCTGGGTGGAGTTTACATGTTCTCCCCGTGTTTGCGTGGGCTTCCTCCGGGTGCTTCGGTTTCCCCCACAGTTCAAAGACATGTGTTCAAAGCGCTATAGTTGAATTGGGTAAGCTAAATTGTCCATAGTGTATGTGTGTGAATGGGAATTTATGGGTGTTTCCCAGTGATGGGTTGCGGCTGGAGGGGCATCTGCTGCGTAAAACATATGCTGGATAAGTTGGCAGTTCATTCCGCTGTGGTGACCCCAGATTAATAAAGGGACTAACCCGAAAAGAAAATGAATGATTTGTGCAAACTCCACACAGGAATGCCAACTGACCCAGCCGAGGCTCGAACCAGCGACCTTCTTGCTGCACCAACATGCCACCCCAGCTACACATGTTATTAAGCAGCAAATAAACATTTCATAAAGATATTGAAGGATCATGTAACACTGAAGACTGTAATAACAGTTGCTGAAAATCTGGTTGAAAAAAATGGCTGATTGGTCATCCCAAGAATAAATTATACTGAAATACACTCACCGGCCACTTTATTAGGTACACCTGTCCAACTGCTCACATATTTCTAATCAGCCAATCACATGGCAGCAACTCAATGCATTTAGGCATGTAGACATGGTCAAAACGATCTTCTGCAGTTCAAAGCGAGCATCAGAATGGGAAAGAAAAGTGATTTAAGTGACTTTGAACGTGGCATGGTTGTTGGTGCCAGACGAGCTGGTCTGAGTATTTCTGAAACTGCTGATCTACTGGGATTTTCACACATAACCATCTCTAGGGTTTACAGAGAATGGTCCGAAAAAGAGAAAATATCCAGTGAGCGGCAGTTCTGTGGGCGCAAATGCCTTGTTAATGCCGGAGGTCAGAGGAGAACGGCCAGACTGGTTCGAGCTGATAGAAAGGCAACAGTAACTCAAATAACCACTCGTTACAACTGAGGTATACAGAAGAGCATCTCTGAACGCACAACACGTCCAACCTTGAGGCAGATGGGCTACAGCAGCAGAAGACCACACCGGGTGCCACTCTTTTCAGCTAAGAACAGGAAACTGAGGCTACAATTCGGACAGGCTCACCAAAATTGGATAATAGAAGATTGGCCTGGTCTGATGAGTCTCGATTTCTGCTGCAACATTCGGATGGTAGGGTCAGAATTTGGCGTCAACACCATGAAAGCATGGATCCATCTGCCTTGTATCAACGGTTCAGGCTGGTGGTGGTGGTGTAATGGTGTGGGGGATATTTTCTTGGCACACTTTGGGCCCATTAGTACCAATTGAGCATCGTGTCAACGCCACAGCCTACCTGAGTATTGTTGCTGACCATGTCCATCCCTTTATGACCACAGTGTACCCATCTTCTGATGGCTACTTCCAGCAGGATAATGCGCCATGTCATAAAGCGCGAATCATCTCAGACTGGTTTCTTGAACATGACAATGAGTTCACTAGGTCACCAGATCTCAATCCAATAGAGCACCTTTGGGATGTGGTGAAACAGGAGATTCACATCATGGATGTGCAGCTGACAAATCTGCAGCAACTGCATGATGCTATCATATCAATATGGACCAAAATCTCTGAGGAATATTTCTAGTAACTTGTTGAATCTATGCCACGAAGGATTACGGCAGTTCTGAAGGCAAAAGCGGGTCCAACCTGGTACTAGTAAGGTGTACCTAATAAAGTGGCCGGTGAGTGTATATTTAAATTGTTATTATGGTTAAAACAATAATGGTATATTAAAATGTTGCTGTTTTTGCTATCATTTTGATCAAATAAATGATGTATTAGTATTAAAATCCAAACACAGCTTTTGTCTCTTTCTCTAAAGGGAAGGCACACTCTTGTCTAGCATAAAACTTCTGCTAATAGAATTACCTTTGTTTCCGTGGCCTCCTTTTATCGTCCTGGACAGACCTCTGGAAAAGACCCAGTGTGCGAAAAAATCATTAAAGCCAAAGCTCAGATAATCTCTAGATAAAGTGAGTGTCATTGTGGGATGTTGACTCACATGAATAAGTGTGTAGTATGTGGAGTCCTCCGGCGTGTTCAGGGTCTTGGGTTGTTGTGTGCGGCGAGGTGTTCGTGACTGCTTTGTGTCAGCTGTGGGTTTAAAACATAGAAAAAAAACAAAAAAAACCCCAATCAGTATTTAAATGATACCAAGTGATTTTTGACCCATTTGTACACTTTCTAGATATTTTATTATGTCTAGTGCATAGATCTCCTGTGGGAAAAGGAGAATATATCAAATAAATCCCTAGAGGCAATCCCGACTGCTACATAGAAGAATAAGATCAGCTCACAACATCCAGCTGACCTTTCACCCCTTTGTTCTTATCGAAAAAAAAAAGAAAAAACGTGTGGTGTGGTTTAACCCCTAGGGACTCACTATTTGTAATTATCCACTAGAAATCAATCAGAAATGTCATGTCGGTCAAAAAATTTTTTCCTAAAGACTAACACAGAAACGCAGCAAGTATTGTATGAGAAGGCACAATGTCCAATGAAAAAAAAACTGTTCACATGGTGGCCACATTTGAAATGCCTTGAGTAGATATTTAAGGACATTTAGATATTTTCCAAAATGGTTTTCGTACTCTGACATGAGCTGTGCCATATTTTTTTCTTTGTTCTAGTCCTCCCTATATACCTAAATTCTGGAAGTTGTGTTGGGGCCAACTATAACCTTTCCCAAAAACAAAATGTGCCTTTTCAAACAAAAGAAATACTATATATTTTTTTCTATTATTTATTCCTCTTCATTCCCAGGCTCCACAGGTGCTGTTATTAATGCTGTCTTGTCCTTTCATATTAATTTAACATTCTAATTGTATCGCTTAACGATTATGAAATAAGAAAAATAAAATTGAAATGGAATAAACATCCTGAACTTTTCCATTAATGCTCTTATATCGGTCATTTAGCTTCTCACACATTTATTTTTATTTTACATTTTGAGAAGAGTAACATTAACTGAGATTTCAATAACCAGATGAATTTACAGCTGTCCAATTTCATCTGGAATGCATTCCAGACATGGTAGACATGGATGGTAGGGTCAGAATTAGGCGTCAGCACCATGAAAGCATGGATCCATCCTGCCTTGTATCAACGGTTCAGGCTGGTGGTGTAATGGTGTGGGGGATATTTTCTTGGCACACTTTGGGCCCATTAGTACCAATTGAGCATTGTGTCAACGCCACAGCCTACCTGAGTCTTGTTGCTGACCATGTCCATCCCTTTATGACCACAGTGTACCCATCTTCTGATGGCTAGTTGCAGCAGGATAGTGTGCCATGTCATAAAGCGCGAATCATCTCAGACTGGTTTCTTGAACATGACAATGAGTTCACTGTACTCAAATGGCCTCCAGAGTCACCAGATCTCAATCCAATAGAGCACATTTGGGATGTGGTGGAAAGGGAGATTCCCATCATGGATGTGCAGCTGACAAATCTGCAGCAACTGCGTGATGCTATCATGTCAATATGGACCAAATCTGGAATGCATTCCAGACAACCTCCTGAAGTGGTTTGAGTGATCGGATTTATATTTGTCTCAAATGCATTTGGGAGGACATTTACACCTGACATTTTCACAATATGATAGCTATCCAATCAGAAAATAAACAAACAAAAAAACAAACACATGAAGTGACCTGGGGTCCGTTCTTCGTACGTGGATTACTCAATTAGCTGGATTTGGTTATTGACGATTTGACATGATCCAAGATCGTTTCGTTCTTCAAAACTCATCCGAGAGTTGTTGTCATATAGCACTAGTTCTGGTAGCTCAAACCTGCTCAGGAGCAGGCTTATTTCATATAAATAGGATTAGATCGGGTCATTTCAAGCAAAGGTAATACTGAAAGTATGTACTGAACATTTTCTTACAGTAGTAACCTATAGATTACATACACTGGGGAAAATAGAAAAAATATGTAAATTTATATACTGTTTAAATAGAAGTTTAAAAAAAAATTATAAATAAAACTGTTATGCAATCTACACTCCGAAATAAAAGTACAAAAACTATCACGGGGGTGTTCTCTCCCCAAGGGGTTCAAAGAGAACATTAATTAATATGGACTTTTTAGATACAAATGCATACTATTTTAAGGTACCGACCCAGCTTTAGTACAACATGTGTATGATAATGGACATGGCCAATATTCTCATTTTTTTTAAGGAAAGGAATAATAATTTATTCAGTCATGTACACGTTTTGAGAGCTAATATGACGGTGATTTGATGCTTCGCAAAAGTTGCAGACACCTTTACCAATATCAAAATGCTTTTTTGATGCAGAATTAATTTCAACAGCCATTTATTAAGAAACTTGAATAGGCCTAGACTACTATAATAAAGAAAATTCGCTCTAAATGTAAAACTAAATAAATTGTTAAATACTCTTGACACATGAAAGTGTAAAGCCTGCAGCTTACAACACATGCGGAAAGTTATTGCGTATCATATTTAACAAACCATTTACTACGAATTTTATGTAATTTTGCTCACATGGATAATTTAATATTAATCAGATGATGTCATTATGCTGCTGTGCCGTCAGCCAATCGTTGCATTGCTAATCATGACTTTGAGGATCGATAGATCAGTCCTTCACAACACACGCAGCAATCTCAGATCAGTTCATTCAGACATTTTAATTTAATTTGCGAACTTGTTTGAAAAACCAAATTAGCCAGATATCAGTTATCAAGATTAAAAGATCCAGGATCTGCAAAATCATCTTAGATCATTTAAGCGAGGTACGAAGAACGGACCCCAGGTGTAAACAGCCCCAAAGTGTTTAATGTGAACTATGAACGAGAAACAGCAACATATGTTTTTTTTGACATATATATTTGCTATATATCTTTGAAGACAGTACAAAGCTCAGTAACATGCTCTCCACCGACTTCACTCCCATTGGTAATCGCTTGTGAATCATACCTGCCAACAGTCCCATTTTTTCTGGGAATATCCTATATTTCACACCACCAGTCTCCTGTTTCGTTTTTTCTCTCTCAGGAAACACCCGTAATTTGTATGTCCCAATCTAGTTCCGAAAAATAAAATTGTCCACGTTTGAAAAGTTGCCAGATCTTGCATGAAGCTCATCACCTCACACAATTGACCAAACATTAAAATCTCTAAGCATTTTTGTTCTTTTTTTTTTTCACGCCCCCCCAAATGTTGGCAGGTATGTTGTGAATGTCACTTCCCATTTGTATAAAGTAGAAATCTCCATTTGCACTACCAGTGACATGCAGCAAAGTGACCATTCATTTCAATGGAGAGTTAACTTTTTGCGATCTCCAGCTACACGAGTGCCATCTACCATTGCTGATCAGATGTGGGCGTGTCCAGTGACATGACAAAGTTGTCACCACAGTGGAATGAACCTCCAACTATTCCAGCATATGTTTTACGCAGCGGATGCCAACCCATTACTGGGAAACTCCCATACACTCATTCACACACACACACACACACACACACACACACACACACACACACACACTCATACACTACGGCCAGTTTAGTTCATCCAATTCACTTATACCGCATATCTTTGGACTGTGGGGGACACCGGAGCACCCGGAGGAAACCGACCCGGAGAAAATTCCTTATCAAATATCTTATATTTTCTTAGAGATTTTCAACAAAAGGTACAAAAATGACCTTTGGTTTATTTGAATAGTATCTGCCAACTCAAGCACTGTGTATCCTGTGGAAAAGTCCTGGTGTAAAGAAAATTAATCAATGTCCACCAGGACCAGCGGGCACAGGCTGAAGAGTTTGTCATATTTATTGAATGTGTCTCTTGAAAGGTCATCAGCAATTCCTGATTGCTCTGAAGTATAAAGCCAATTTGCAGCTCTTATATTAATGCCTGCTGTAATTGCTGAGGCACTTTTGCATGCAATGCGATTAGCATTTAAAGACCTTTCATGTACAAGGAAATGTGACTGGCATTCAAAGGGCAATTCCATGTGGAAACAATAATAATTACACAATAATAATTGTTTCCACACAGAAAGTTTGTGGTTTTGATCATTTATTATGACTGCAGGGATTACAAAGACATTTTACACTGACAATAAAACATCAATAAACAGATGTGAAAGATGACCACAGGATCTGAAGCTAATTTAATTGATTTTTAGTAGAAGCTCAGTTTTCATGGAAGAGACTGACACTATATGACAGAAGAAAACAGACCACATCTGTCTCGCAACCATAATGACAGAATAATCTGCTTTCATTTAGACACAAGGTGCATATCAGGAATAATGCAGGAATTATCCTCCCAAAAGTCATTTGACATATCGCAACAAAAATCAAATGAACGGTAAATCTGCACCGCTGGGGGAATTAGCTGCATGAGGACACATCTTTTTGAGTCCCATTTGCCTGTTGATGCACTAGACATCCAGTTTTTGATATGATCAGACACTGTTAGAGAAAGAAAACTTATCATGCTGATACAATCGACAGCAAGCAAGTATATGGATGGAGTTTAATTAAGATAGAGCTTTCTTATGTCTACTTTAATCTCCACTGGAAGCGGGTTAGAACCGTGCACTAAAAACACTAAAAACTTTTATATTAAAGGTCCCGTGAAGTGCTTTGAAATGTGCATTTGTGTTGCATGTGTGATGTAATTATTTGAACTGAAACATGAAGACAGGACGGGACATAGATTAGCCCCTCTCCCATTAAAAAAACAGCCAATATTTCATTTTATCACTGCTTTGCTAGTGATAGTGGGTGAGCTCAACACTCAAAAAATTACTTTTGCTGCTTGTTTAAACTACTTATTTAAAATGAGTTGAAACAACACAATTCTTAACAATTTTGGGGGGACAACTTAATTGTTTTATGTTCAATCCACTTGTAAAAACCCAAAATCTGTAAAAATGAAACTTAATCAATTTATTTGGGGACAACATGAAGGAATTGTGTGTAACCCAGCATTTTTATGATGTTTACATTGTTAGACAGTGTGTATTTGCTTGAGGATGCTGTACACATTGTAAAAAAAATGTTGCATTATGACAAAATAAATTGTCAAAAGTTTGACGCTTAAAGTCATTCATCTTAGACACAATAAAACGACACATTTTGAAAGCAAATAAATTTCTTTATATTACATTAATATTTTACATTTTATTTGGTTGGATATTTAGTTAGATGTAAAGTAAAATAATTAAGTTAATACAAAGATAAAACATTAGGACAAAGTATAATTTGAGACTTCCTTAAACTTAAAAATTTTTTTGGTTCAAAGATACTTTTTGCTTTGGCTAAGTAATGGTCAGTTAATTATTTTCAAAGTAAAAATTTTAAGTTGATATAAAGTAAAGTAATTAGGTGTAACAAGTAACAACAACATTTTTTGGGGGACAACTTAATTGTTTTATGTTCAATCCATTTGTAAAACCCCAAAATCTGTAAAAAATTATTAGGTTAACTTAATCAATTTGTGTTGGGACAACATGAAGGAACTGTGTGGAACCCAGCATTTTTTTACAGTGAAGTGTATATATTAATAGTGTCTTGAAGGGGCAGGACATGTCAGAAACATTTCATTGATCCATTTGGATGTTTATTTATTCTTAATGCAAAATTTGTCACTGTTTTGGAGCACACTAGCTTATAGATACTTGTATCCTTAAGGGGCCGTTCACACAGAATGCATTTTTCCTCTCCACTTTTCTATTGTTTTTTAATGTAAACACATGCTTGACGGATGTGGCTGACCGCTGCGATCACGTCTCGTGCCTTTTTGTAGTGCTGCACACATGAGCGTCATGTTTTTTTAGATGCCTTGTGAAGTTAAAAGAACTTTCAAACGCAGCACTGCTCATCACTGTCAGTTCCAAAGCAGTGGACCAATCAGAAGAACTTGAGTTGCAAGTTTCTGTTTACAGGCACTCAGTGCCTTTGTCCAGTTATCCTTGTGCTTTATTTACATTTACATTCAGTCATTTAGCAGATGCTTTTGTCTTAAGTAACTTAAGGAGGCATTCAGCGATTCAACAAGAAGAGGCAATACACACAAGAAGTGCTAATTATACAAAGGAACTGTTAGCGCTCACAGAATTAAGTGCTAGATTAAGGAAGGGGGGGGTGGTGTTTTTTAAATAAAAAAAGAGTGTTTCTACAGGTTTGTCAAGCCCACTCACCTGTGTGAAGCACACTTCATAAATGCACAGTGTTTTTTAGAGATATGTAATTATTGTAAGAAAGTATCTGGTGATAATGTGTAAAACTGATGCTTATAGTGTATAGAGATGAAAGAGTACGTTTTCTACAGGTGGTTTGTCAAGCCCACTCACCTGTGTGAGGCACAGTCAGAATTGCATAATGTTTTGAGGTTGTCTTGTGGTGTGGTGGGGGGGAGAAAAGTTTTGTTTACAGGGGTTCAGGTGATCGCGGAAGAGATAGTTATCGTTTGAATGATAGAAGTGCACTTTTTTTTTTCAAACCATTTTTAGGAGAACATGTTCGGTGTGACTCAGTCCTAATACTAACATACTAATACTAACTTCTAAAAACATTTTGACTTTAAGGGGACTTTAAGTAGAGTATGGTTAAAATTACTGAGATTAATGGACATGGCTTGGGGAAAGATGTTTACCTGGTGGCTGGTAGTAGCCCATGTAACCATTCATGGGTTGTCCTTTCACAAACATCCCGTTTTTGCTGGGGTTAAGCTGATGGGCGAGAATGATTTCATTTAACTTCTTCTGAAGGGAAAGGTAGTCTTCAGAGGCCTTGGTTACCTAGGCAGGTTACAAAGTAGTATGGGAGTCATCAAATGAAAGCACTGAGAGAAAAAGCATGTGACTTGCTCCAAGTGAAACTCTGTAAGGCATTGAGCCAAGTTATTATTCTTCTCTCATTCATTTGTAAAACAATATTTAGGATATACCAATAGTAGATTAATTATTTGTCAACTGTTATTGGGATTTTTCAGATAATTTCTTATTTGCTTTTTTAAAATGAATAATATGATTAAAATACATAAAATTCTGTTTTGAACATGCCATGTGTTATCTGGTTTGAGAAAAGTACCTTAACCTAAAGTGTAAAATGTCAACTCTGTCAACAGTTAGTAACAGAATCAAATGTCCCCTATCATATTTAAATATTTTGCATTATTTTATATTAATACTGGATCTAGAATACTGTAAATTGTATATTTGTTAATATCTATCCAGTTTAAGAAACATTAATAGAAAATGCTTGAAATGTACCTTTTGTAATAGAATAAGTCATATATCTTAAACTAGGTAGTAATGTTTGTAGATAAACGTTGCTATAAAGGGATATTTTCCCCCAAAAAATTATATTTACTCACTATTTACTCATCCTCAAGTGGTTCAAAACCTTTATGAGTTTCTTTATTATGCTGACTATTATGTAACACCAAAGAATATATTTTGAAGAAAGTTAAAAACCTGTAACCATTGACTTTCAAAGTAAGAAAAAGGAAATACTATTGAAGTCAATGGTTACAGGTTTTTAACTTTCTTTAAAATATCTTACTCTGTGTTCAACAAAAGAAAGATTTGGTTTGGAACAAGTGAAGGATGAGTAAATGATGACAGAATATTCAGTTTTGGGTGAATTATCCCTTTAAGAAAGTGCCTGGAAGTTTCAAATAATTAAAGTTTTAAAGGATAAACTAAGCTAACACCTATGAATAGGTTACTAGCATAGTTTAGCAAGATTAAACACACTGCTTACATGTTTTACTATGTTTAAATTATCATTGAGTTAACTGTTACCATGTTTTAGCGTGCTGTTAAAACTTTTCTAACATGTTTTAAAATATTTCCAGTAATTTTAATAAGTTGCTGCCATATTTACTGTAGCATATTGCTAACAGGCTGTTAGCATGTTTCTAGCATTTCCAAAAAGAGCAAAAGAATCAACACCTGTTTGAAGAGTGACTCCACTTCCTCATCTTGTTTTTGTGATGTAGCTTTCAGGTTCTTTCGGTCTTTATAGCCTCTAAAATTGCTCTGGATTTTAATGGCTGCCTGCTCCTCATCGTATTGTCCTTCCTCCTCTTCCTCCCTCCGTTCCAGTTGAACATCTGTAATGTCAAGAACGTCATTGTTCTCCTGCTCCTCCACATCTTCAGTGCTTTGCCCTCCTCCTGTGGCTTCTTCTTTCTCAGCTCTCAGTCTCTTTCTCTCCCGGTGGCCTCTGAAATTGCTTTGTAAAACAGTGGCAGCGTGTTCTTCATCTCCCCCTGATGGACTAGAGTCTAGCTCTTGATCTTGTTCAAGTTCTAAAGGAGGCGGTGGAAGTTCCTCAATGGCGATGTTTGGTTCTGAAGCTCCTGGATCATCCATTTCCTCTTTAGTCTTTTTCTTTGGGATTTTCCCTTCCTCTTGAAGTCTTTTCCTTTCTTTGTGGCCACGGAAGTTGCTCTGAAGGACCACAGCAGCTTTAGCCTCGTCTTCCTCTCCTGATGGATTTTCTTCAGTAAATTCCATTTCCTCTGTAAACTCCATCAGTTCTTCGGGAGGTGGTGGATCTGGAATCGGAAGCTCCTCCTCATCTGTAGGACTTTTAATCTCCTTATTTCCTCTAACTGGTATCTTTCCTTCCTCTTGGAGTTTTTTACGTTCCTTATGACCTCTGAAGTTGCTCTGGAGAACAGTGGCTGCCTTGGCTTCCTGTTCAGTGTCTTCATCTCCTCCACCTTCCTCAGCCTCCTTCCCCTCTTCCTCAACATTGTCCTGCGTGTCCTCTTGTATAAGATCCAGATCTTCTCCAGAAGTCATTTCTTCAGGGGTGGTCAAGCTCAGCTCGTCCCCGGTCAAGGTCTTATTCTGTTCCCGACGCTCCTTAAATTTCTTCCGTTCTCTGTAACCTCGGTAGTTGCTCTGAAGGACCACAGCTGCCTTTTCATCAGCATCATCCATTACCACTTCACCTCCTTCCTGTAGTGGTTCCTCTGAAATGGGATTGTCTGCTTCTAAAGGGACCTCCGTCACTCCTTCTGTCTTCTCTGTGTTTTCCTTTTGCATGGCTTCCCTGTGTAGAAAACATTCATTTATACCACCACAGAATTGCTGAATTGAGTATCTGAATGTTCATCTTCGTCACTTGTGGTCTAAATTAGCAAACTTTCAAACATCTAGTCAAAAATAGGGTTTCTGGAATTAAAAAACCTTGGGCATCATAGGCAGGAAAACACTTTGGACAAAGGGTAAGCCAATTGCATGGTTAAATGGATAGATCCCCCAATATTATTTAGGTGGTTCCAAACCTTTATGAGTTTCTAACTTCTGTTGAACACAATGGAAGATATTTTGAAGAAAGCTGAAGACCTGTAACTATAGACTTCCATAGTAAGAAACCTCGGAAGTCAACAATTACAGGTTTTCATTTATTCATTAATTTTCCTTCGGATTACTCCCTTATTTATCAGGGGTCACCACAGTGGAATGAACCGCCAACTATTCCAGCATATGTTTTACGCAGTGGATGCCCTTCCAGCCACAACCCAGTACTGGGAAACACCCAGACACTCTCGCATTCACACAGACACACATATGCTTAGGCCAAATTAGTTTACCCAATTCACGTATAACGCATGTCTTTGGACTTTGGGGGAAACCGGAGCACCCGGAGTAAACCCACACCAACACAGGGAGAACATGCAAACTCCACACAGAAATGCCAACTAGCTCAGCTGGGAGGTTTTCAGCTTTCTTCAAAATATCTACTTTTGTGGTCAACAGAAGAAATAATCTCATAAAGGTTTGAAACAAGGGTTAGTACATGATGACAGAATATTCATTTTTGGGTAAACTATCCCTTCAAGGCACAGTGGAATATGGATACACAATCACAGCTTAAGACAATGTCATGTCTTTAATTAAAATACCCTACAAATCTTCTGATTTTGGGGAAAAATGCAGCCTCTATAGAAAGCTCATACTAAACAACTAGAGAACAAAGTACAAACAGAAAGACTTCTTGGCTCAACTGGTGTTCAAAACAATGACCTTCATGACCCTTCAGTTGTTTATGTGACCCATGAACAGTTGTTTATGTGAACAAACAGTCATACTGATCTCTCAAATCATTCCACAGCTTTTATCAATTCATAGGTAAGGTGTACTAAGGTACCAAAATGTAAAATCTGTCATTTTGAAAAAAATATTAAAAATGGCATTTGATTGGTCACCATTTATATTTTGTTAGAGATCGTTCACCCAAACTGAAAATTCTGTATGATTCTGTGTGTTCTGTGTCATTCTGTGTGTGAATTTACTCAGAAATCCAAACATGTTTGGATTTCTTTGTTCAGTTTAACACAAAGCAAAAAAACAGCAACACAAAGAGCTTTTTGAGAGAGAATTTAAAATCACCTTTGACATAATTTTAAATGAAAGCTATGGTATTTTTCTTTATTTGCAGGATTTTTAAGATAACCTACAAGCAAAATCAGCTTTAATAAGAATAATTCTCACTTTTTCCTCTTGAAACTCTTCCTCTCTTTTTGTCCCCTGTAATGGGCCTGGATCTTTGCGGCAGCTTTGTTCTTCTCATCCAGTAGCTCCTTGTAATTCTGCCTTGCCAAATATCCTCTGCACCCTGCGCAAAGAGAATGTGATTTAGTGAAAGTATTTACCATTGATATCCTTTTAATATAATACTGTTATGATTGTTTGACTTACAGGCTTGAAATTGGGTGAAAACAATTTCAGACTTTGCTTTGCTTCTGTCACCAGCCAAACTTTTCCGAGCCTTGTGTCCTCTGTAAGCTATAAGGGAGATGAGATTTTAGAGCTGGCTAAGCAAAGTATTAACCCCTTAACTGTTGTCCCCACGTTTTTAAACATAGACATGAAAATGACATGTTCAACTTAAACGATTGCCAATCTTCATGCTTTGGTGCATGGATTTAAGCTTGATCTCACTTTAAAGAAGACACTAGTGAGGTTGCAACTAAAGTTCAAAAAGTTAATTAAAAGGATAACTATGTGGGTTTAAGTTTACATGAAAATAATAAAACAATAAATGTATATTTTATTACATTACATAAAATATGTATTTTTACGGAACCTGTTTTAGCCCAAATTTGACAGAAAATCAAAGCTACATATTGGAACAGATACATATTCCAGATTTAAAGTTGATATCTCAAAAAATGAGCTTTCGATATAATTTTTTTTAGCCCGCAGTACCAGACATCACCACCAGTTGACATTCAGTTTCCATTGGTTGCCATTTGAGGGCGCCCCCTAATTCTGTGTATGTTTTGAGATATATGAAGCATATTTTTTTCACACTTTTTACAATATTTAAATGTAGACATCAAATTCTAAAGTAGTATGGGCAAGTTGGTAGATTTTGATTTGAATTTAGCCTCTAAAAACGAAATTACATGTGGATTGCTGTAGCAAAGTAATGCTTTACGACATATCCTGGTCACAAATTAATAAATAACTGTTGCTCTGTAACATCTATTAAAAATCAGTCATCAGATATGGAAACTAGAATTACAAACAGTACAACAGTAAAATATGTATTCAGAAGATGTAGACCTTTCCAACGATATATTGTTGGTCACTATTAGATTAGGATTTAATTGCAATATAGTGAAGTAAACCTAAGCCTTCCATTATTGGTGACAGTTAAGGGAATATCTGACCAACAACATAACCTTACCTGATTGTAACACCACAGCACTTTGTTCTCTCTTTTCCTTCATCAAACAGTATCGCTTGAATGCCATCCAGCCCCGTACATACGCCTGAACTAGAACAATCCGGTCTGTGGTCTGCCTGACCATCAGATTCAGCTGCTCCACATGATAATATTTCAGAAAGACCTAAACACAAAACCATCATTGTTACAAGCTTTGTTGACAGTCAGCTGGAGTTATTAATATCACTGATTTACAAACCTTTGTCTTGCCCAAAATCCAGTTCTCTAGTTTGGCCTTCTCTAAAATAACAGCACACGTCTCAGGACTGATTGCTGGCTCTTCATTAGCTCTAAATGCTAATATGGAGTACCTGAAAAATCCAGATGGTTGGTAAAAAGCAACACTGAACATAACAAGTAAGCAATTATGCACCCAGCATGCAATCCCTTTTCAACTGCTAATATGCTAGTGCGGATAACGCAATTGGTGGTTCATTTTATGCAATTGACCATATGTAAGGAACGCTTTTATACCAGCTGGAAAAGGGTGATTGAGGCTATCTTTAATTTCACTTCAGATATCTTTAACGGCATTGATAGTGTATAGCAGGGGTGTCAAACTCAGTTCCTGGAGGGCCACAGCTCTGCAAAGTTGAATTCCAACCCCAATTAAACACACCAGATCAAACTAATTGAGTCCTTCAGGCTTGTTTGAAACCTACAGGTTAGTGTGTTGAAGCAGGGTTGGAACTAAACTGTGTAGTGCTGCGGCCCTTCAGGAACTAAGTTTGAAACCCACGGTGTATAGTGATAGTGTTTATAATCAGAATGCTGTCAGTTAAATATACCCAAGCATTCATTTAGTTGTTTAACAGTAAAACGAGATGAAAAAACATAAGTGGACATCGATGATCATTGAGCATTGTCCTGTACATCCTTAGAAAATACTGTGTTCATATTTTAAAGTCATTGGCATAGCACAATGTGATTTGGTGCATTGCTTCTCATCCAGTGTGTGACCCTTTTAAAAGCTTGTCCCAATCAGGCAGTGTAGATCATTGATTTTGAATAAGGCAGATCTTAAATGAAAAAAAAAGCAGACCATGAATAACCCTCGAAATATGAAACAAGTCTTTTCACAGTAATAATACAGACTGATATTGCATAATTCTGTACTGTAGGAAATCCAAAGAGAAAATCTGCAGCAACAATCACAGCGAACTCAAAAGGGCTTTGGCTACGGATTTGCTTGTGATACTTATATCACATTAAAATATCCAATGTAACATTATTTTAATGACAGATAAAAAAAAAAGCTTTATCATCCTCCATAAACAGTAATAATGGTCATGAAAAGTCAAACATTGTCAAAAAATTCCATGTGACTTCATTGTTTTGACTTTAATCAACATATTGAGTTGTCACTACACTGTAAAACCCAACAGTCAACATTATCAAATGAAATGAATGTGGTTAACTCAAAATTATTATATAAATTATATAAATTAAATACCTCATTACTTCAACTTAAATGGAGTAAGTTCACAGTACTCATATAGATATATATTTTTTTAACTCAAAGGGTTTGTAGCAATCGGTTTCCTCAAACGGTTTGAGTCACCTTAAACTTATTGGGTTTTACAGTACTCAAATTGCTTCATTTATTCAAATGGATTAAGTTCACAGTACTTATTAGGATTAGATTTTGAACTTAAATGGTTTGTTGCAATCGGTTTCCTCAAATGGTTTGAGTTACCTTAACTTATTGGGTTTTACAGTGTATGTACGGTATGTTAAGTATTTGTAATGCAGCAAGTGATTTTCTTCAGTTCTTTTGAACTGAACACTCTAAAAACTGCTAGTTGTTGTTGAAACCCAACGTTAAGTGAAATATGGACAAACTATTTGGTTAAAAAAAGTGTAAATTAAATAAAAATAAATAAATAAATAAAAAAACATCATTGAGTTTGTGCATATTTGACCTAAAGTTCCCAAAAGTGAAACCCATAATTTGAAATACAGTAGTCACTTGTGGGAAAAGAACTTCTGACTGTCAAAACCACAGCCAGTTTGTGATAGCAAAAACCAGAGGTTGCATAAACAAACTTGTTCCTGGAGGGTCGGCATCCTGCAGAGTTTAGCTCCAACCCTAATCAAACACACCTGAACAAGATAATCAAACTCTTACAATGGCCATTTCCACAATAATACGTTTTAGTAAATAAAAATAAAAAAACGCATATTTTATAGGAAATTAAAATGTATCTTTTTCAAAATGCAGACCAAAGTGGATAAATTCGAAAATGCCCTTTTCATGTTGCAGCGTGGACATTTCAAAGAGACGGAAAGTAAATAAACGACAGGCGGATATGATGCAGGTAAAAACGTCTTACGCCTGTGAGCATACGCAGTACATGAACAAAATAATTTTCAGTCATTTTAATGGATGACATAAATAATTAAAAAGAGAGTTTGGACATGGAGCATTTTAGACAAATTTTCAGTCAAATTTATCCGGATTAGTGTAGACGTGGCCTAGCTATAGACCATTTTGAGGGATGTAAACAAAAACAATGGTCCCAATGTATTTCCTGTTTTATATGTTTAATTTCTAAAGCTTCTGAGAATCCAAAAAGAGCCACATATTGGTAAATAATGTTATGATAGTTGTTTTAACATTAAGTTATGATTGAATTGCCTCTTGTTACAGTTATGAAATAGTTTGATAACAAGCAGGAAGTGTTCATGGGCCAAAGACATGACCACATTGAAATGGTCTATACTTGAAACCAGACAGGTGTCTTAAGGCATGTTAGAGCTAAACTCTGCAGGGACACCACCCTCCAGGATCAACGTTGGTGAGCCCTGACATAGACATTCTGAATTAAATTACTCTGGATATAAATAATTTGAAGCGAAGACTACAGATCATGATGAGTAATGCTTGTTTTAGGCAGGTTATGTAATCAGATTATGCCATTAATCAGTTCTCAGAACAGTAGAAACACTGCTTCAGCACCAACATGCTATTTAGGTGTAAAAGAGGTTTATGCACATTTAACAGATATCATCTGTCTGACCTTTCGATGAAGTTGTTGAAGAGAATGCGATGAGAGTAGCCCTGTCTGCGGATCTTGGCCGTCTCTAGAATACCAGTGTAGCGTAGTTGGATCAGAACCTTTTCCCTGTCAAACTTGTGGGCTTGACGATCATTGTTGGGTTTTATGCATCGAACGAAATGAGGCTGACCCGCCACCATCTTTGATAACAGGTCCATTAGAGAATACTGCAAATCAAGATGGAGAACATGAGTGGAAGTATTTACAATGGATCATTTTTAGTTTTCAAAAGTGTTCTTCAGAACAATTTATACTTCTGTACTGGGTCCACGCATTGAATTCGGTGTAGCCTTTGCTTAGTCGCATAGCCTAATGTGGACCCTGATGCGCACTTCTCAAAAAATGTAGCTACGCAGAGAGCAAGATCAGTGATTGGTCGGCTTATTAACTGTAAGGAGGAGTGTGGTTGTGGCGAGAGCTGTGGGCGCGAGTATTTAACAAGGGTTAAGTCCCACGGGGGAGCTCCAGATGGATATTTGTGTTTATTTTATGATTAAAGTTGAAGAATGTTCTCTGGTTCCTGCTTATTTCTTCCCTGAATGAGTGTACTGCTACAGTAGCAGGATAGTAGCCTTTTCATGTTTCATACAGTAGTGGAACATGGAAATCCCACTGCCTACTAGCATTTTAGAAGTGTTATTGTAGATCAACTCAAACAGAAAGCAGAAATAAAACAAAAAATGCTCACAACAGCATTGACAACACACAAGAGATACAGCATGGGGTGCGATCACTCGACACAGAAATATAAATCAGGCTTTTATTTTAAGTCAGGGGTGGTGGAGAACCCACCTTCCTTTAGAGTTTACCTGCAACCTTGATCAAATGCACCTGTCTTTAATTACCAAGTGCTCCTTCAGATCCTACTTATGCCACGGTTACACTAGAGGTTGACTGCGTCCGAAATCGCCTACTACTCAGTAGGTACTGCATTTGAATTTGAATTTACTACTCGACCATTAGAAAAGTATGTGCTATACAGTATGAATGTGAGTAGTATGAATGGAACTTGGACATACTACATCCGCCATTTTGTCATGATCACGTGACCTACCCATGTCAGTTGCGTCGCTTCACTCCCATTCATGAATTCTCTAGTGGTGCATCATGGGAAAGTGTAGCATACATCGGATGCGCAATTCAGAATCTCGTCGGAAGTAGTAGGTCATCCGGGTACTTCTCGCATAGTGTTTTTTGAATTCTATGAATTCAGACATACTACTCGGCTCACATACTGCTTTTAGCATACTATATAGTATGGAAGTATGCAATTTCAGACGCAGCCATTGAGCATGCAAAATTCTGTTGTTCGACGCTGCAAAAAGGGGCAGGATTAAGCAAAATGATTAGACATAAAAAAAAGCAAGCGATTGGTCCATATTTTTTATTTCTGTAAAGAGAGGTCATGTTTTGATCTTCGACTGGTCTCACGCAATCACATGATGCGATTTCGCAGGTCAATGTTCACCAAGCTTGAACTTTGCAGCGCAGCAATCTGCAAAACTTGTTGCACGAGCTTGCATTTCCGGTTTGTCGCATTTGCTTGCTTATGAATGGAAGTCTATTGGGCGAAAAGTGCAGTGTGACCGCAGCTTTAATTGGTTTAGTTATGTTTGATCAGGGTTGTAGATCTCCAAGAACAGGGTTGAGCACCTCTTCATTGTTTCATGTTTATGGTCTCATGAAGACTATTGTGTTCCATAAATAAAAACATACTGTTAGTTCTCCTGAACATCTACTGCATTCTCTCAAGAAAATTTGCATTCACTGACAAAACATTTGCAAAGTCTTGAAAATGATTGAGGTTGCTCAATAAATTTGGCTTGATAACAAAAATACATTTGCATTCTCTTGCAAAACTACTGTGTATTCACAAATAAACTTTGTGTTCGCTCTCAAACCATTTGATTTATCTTTAAAGTATATTGAGCTTCTGGTTTGCTCACAAAACGTTTGCATTGTCCTGTAAGGTATTGTGTTGCCTCAAGTAACTTTGTGTTCACTTACAAAAACCTTAGGATTCTCTTGCAATACTATTGAATGGTAGCCGAGAGGGCTCAAATGCACTGCAAATTAAAGAGACTGAAAATTCTGTCAACATTACTCACCCTTCACTTTTTGCAAACCTGTTTGACTTTCTTTCTTC
>CAIGQV010016192.1:3858332-3942241 GCA_903798115.1 Danio jaintianensis
GGTTTCTTTATTTAATAAGGGTATTAGATAAAGGCAATCCAGTACACTGTCCATGTCCATCCCTTTATGACCACAGTGTACCCATCTTCTGATGGCTACTTCCAGCAGGATAATGCGCCATGTCATAAAATGTGAATTATCTCAGACTGGTTTCTTGAACATGACAGAGTTCACTGTACTCAAATGGCCTCCACAGTCACCAGATCTCAATCCAATAGAGCACGTTTGGGATGTGGTGGAACGGGAGATTCGCATCACGGATGTGCAGCTGACAAATCTGCAGCAACTGCCGGTCAATATGGACCAATATGGACCAAAACCTCTGAGGAATATTTCCAGTACCTTGTTGAACCTATGCCAAGAAGGATTAAGGCAGTTCTGAAGGCAAAAGGGGGTACAACCAGGTACTAGTAAGGTGTACCTAATAAAGTGGCCGGTCAGTGTATAAGCACATGTATAAGGATTGTATTTTCACACTTTGTTAATGATTATTTTTTCAGTTATTATGTTGTTACCATATACTCTTAGACCACACCCCTAAAAAAAATTGCGTTGACTCACAAAACCTTTGCATGCTTTTGCAAAACTTACGTCATTCCACCATGAAACTTTGTGTTCGCTCACAAAACATTTGCAGTGTCATGTAAACTATTGCGTTGCCCCAAGTAACATTTGGTTCGCTGAAACATTATCTGCATTCTCTTATAAAGCTCTTTTTTTTTTTTTTTTTTTAGGTCTGAAGAGTCTTACTCTGAAGTATGACGCTACAGTTTGAGTTTTCATGTTGGTGGTCTCTCTGGGGTGATGTGTGGTGTCTCCAGGGCTCTCCGCCTGCGCAAACACAACACATTCCGTGATTATTACAGTTGTGAAAGTCCACAGAAAGCAAAATGAGGGTCTTTTTATGTAAAGATAAAAATAATATGTGTTTATAACAAACTGATGTATGTTTCCTCATGGGATAAAATGTAAACAAGAAAGCCAAAGGTCAGGGTAAACACACAATCACCGTTTGTACAGAGTCAACAGGCAAGGCAAGCATTGTTTTGTCATTGGGTGGAGTTAATTTCCGAGAGGAAGACTGTAAAAGAAATGCATAAAGATTGTGATAAGACAAACCGATTTAAAGCCATGAAAATAAAATATAATAATATACTTGGAATTAACTGCAGGGTTAATTTGCAAAAAACTAACAAGCATTAATTCAAATGTAAATTATCAATAGGCCAATTATCAAAAAGACCAAATGTGAACCTGGACAACCAAACCTTCAAGAAAAAAGTCTTATGTTGGACGGGTATAATTCTGGCATTAGCAGAGAAAAAAAGACATTGTTTATCGATTATATATATTTATTATTGATTAAAAAAATCAATTTTCCATTTATGCCACACTCTAGAAACACACCATAACATTTACGGTAAAAAAAATGGCAGCTGTGGTTGCCAGAACTTTAACTTAAAAAATATGGTAGGAACTGTAAAATATTCATTCATTCATTCATTTTCTTTTCGGCTTAGTCCCTTTATTAATCTGGGGTCGCCACAGCGGGATGAACCGCCAACTTATCCAGCATATGTTTTACGCAGCGGATGCCCTTCCAGCCACAACCCATCTCTGGGAAACATCCATACAAACCCATTCACACACTACGGACAATTTTAGTTTACCCAATTCACCTATACCGCATGTCTTTGGACTTGTGGGGGAAACCGGAGCACCCGGAGGAAACCCACGCGAACACGGGGAGAACATGCAAACTCCACACAGAAATGCCAACTGACCCAGCCGAGGCTCGAACCAGCGACCTTCTTGCTGTGAGGCGAACGTGCTACCCACTGCGCCACCGCGTCACCACTGTAAAATATATATTTTTAAACTGTATGGTAAACTACAGTATTTAATTAATTTATAATATTACACAGAGGAATTTCCAAGATAAAGACTGTAAAAGAAATGTATAAAGATTGTGATTTAAAGCCATGAAAATAAAATAGAATAATATACTTGGAACTAACTGCAGGGTTAATTTGCAAAAAATCTAACAAGCATTCATTCAGATGTAAATTATCAATTATCAATATACCAATTATCAATAAGTCCAAATTGAAAATGGACAACAAAACCTTCAAGAAAAAAGTCTTATGTTGAACGGGTATATTTTTGGTAATAGCAAAGAAAAAAAAACAACAACTTTGTTTATCAATTATATTTATTTATTATTGATAAAAATGATTAATTTTCCATTTATGCCACACTGTAAAAAAAACACCATGACATTTATGGTAAATAAATAATAGCAGCTGTGGTTGCCAGAACTTTACCATAAAAAATACAGTAGGAACTGTAAAATATATATATTTTAAATGGTATGGTAAACTACAGTTTTAAATTAATTTATAGTATTACACAGTGGAATTTCCGAGAGGAAGACTGTAAAAGAAATGCACAGAGATTGTGATAAGACAGTCTGATTTAAAGCCATGAAAATAAAATATAATAATAAACGTTAAACTAATTGCAGGGTTAATTTGCAAAGAAATTAAACAAGCATTCATTCAGATGTAAATTATGCCAATTATCAATAAGACCAAATTTGACCATGGACAACAAAACCAGTCTCATGTTAGATGGGTATATTTTTGCCAAAAATATAAAAAAAATAACAAAACAAAACATTGAATGTGTCAAAATTATCAATTTTCAATTTATGCCATAATGTAAAGAAAAATCTGTAAAATTTCAGATAAAAAAAAAAGATAATTCTGGGAAAGTCAATTTAAGGTTATTAACAACTGTGTGTATGTATATAAATATATATATATAAGTATAAGTATATCAAGGAAACTTACTGTTAACCTTAGCATTTTTACTTTTTTTTTACCATTTAAATTGCAGTATTTTTTTACAGTGCAGAAATCATCAGAATATTAAGTAAAGATCATGAATATATTTTGCACATTTCCTACTGTAAATAAATCAAAACCAAATGTTTGATTAGTAATGTGCATTGCTAAGAACTTAATTTGGATGTTTTAAAGGTGATTTTCTCAATATTTTGATTTATTTTAACTCCAGATTTTCAAATAGTCATATCTCGACCAAATATTGCGCTATCTTAACAAAGTATATATCAACAAAAATATAATTTAAAGCTTTTATAGAATGCATATCAAAAATGTTACACTTTTGACTGCACTGTAAAAAATTATATGATCAATTAGTCATGACAGCATATGTTTTTAGTTCATTGTAACTTATTTAATTAAGTTAATCATGTTCTAACTTATTTTTTCTTAGTTTTAAGTCAGTTTAACATAATATAAGTTCAATGGACTCATAAGGTTAATTTGATTCAGCTTAAAAATTTAAGGCAACCAGGATTTTTTTACAGTGTGTTTTTGTGGTCCAGGGTCACAAATGTCTTTTTTTATTATTAAAAGTGGTCATGAATGTTTCACCAGGCTATATTATCAAGGTGTTTGGACACCGACCACAAAAGCTGAATCACTGACACAGGTGCTTTTATTTCACGTGGGCTTGAAATGGATGGAATCTTTCATGTGAAATGTTCTAAAGACAGCATGTTTAAGTATGCAAATGAATGATAATGTATGCGGGTCTTCATCAAAGACATCATTTCAATATGTTTAAAACCCTCATTCACTTCAGAGTACAACCTGAATGAGAGCTCTAAGCAGCTCACGGGCTCTCTTAATAATTCTCCAAGCAATAATAAGCTTAATGCTGAAAAACATAAAACTTGAAACACAAAGTGGATGTTTTTGAAATGTAACCGCACATAAACACATAAATCTATTTGCCTATTCTATTGGGACGCTCAAATCTAATGGCAATTAAATGAATCAAGCTGCAAATCAGTCAATCTACAAATGCATTAGCTATTAGGCAGCTGGTAGGGTCACATGAGAAGATACTCTTTCATTATGTTTTTTTCAGGAAATTTTCAGGAAATGGCATACATTTATGTTTCCATAACTACCGATGTAACATTTATTGCTTTATTACACTACCAGACAAAAGTCTTGTCGTCTATCCAAGTTTTAGGAACAACAAATAATGACTTCTAGTTGATCATTTGGTATCAGAAGTGGCTTATACGAAAGGCTTATTATACGAATTACGCTTATTTTACCAAAATAAAATATGATCATGCCTTGATTTTTAATGATTTAATTAGGACAGTAAAGTCTGACTTTGCTTAGACAAAAGTCTTGTCACGTAACAGAAATAATGTACAGTATAGAATATAAAGTCATGGTGCAGTGGAAAAAGAATTAATATCGTGTATGACTCCCATGAGCTTGGAGGACTGCATCCATACATCTCTGCAATGACTCAAATAACTTATTAATAAAGTCATCTGGAATGGCAAAGAAAGCGTTCTTGCAGGACTCCCAGAGTTCATCAAGATTCTTTGGATTTATCTCCAATGCCTCCTCCTTCATCTTACCCCAGACATGCTCAATAATATTCATGTCTGGTGACCTGGCTGGCCAATCCTGGAGCACCTTGACCTTCTTTGCTTTCATGAACTTTAATGTGGAGGCTGAAGTATGAGAAGGAGCACTATCCTGCCCTCTCCTGTGGTTTGTAGTGTAATGGGCAGCACAAATGTCTTGATACCTCAGGCTCTTGATGTTACCATCCACTCTGCAGATCTCTCAAACGCTCCCATACTGAATTTAACACCAAACCATGATTTATCCTTCATCAAACTTGACTGATTTCTGTGAGAATCTTGGGTCCATGCGGGTTCCAATATTGGGATGCAGTTCAACAGATGATTCATCAGAAAAATCTACCATCTGCCACTTTTCTAAATGATCAACTAGAAGTCAAGTTATTGTTTGTTGCTCTTACAACTGGGATCGATGACAAGACTTTCGTCAGGTAGTATAAATCTATTTTAGTATGACCAAAACATTCACAATTAAAGTGAATTTTGCTTCAGATGTTTACTTTATATTAAATGTTAGTTTATTTATTACTTAGTTCTATTGAATGTATTTACTAACATGAACTAATAATGAACAATACTTGTACAGCATTTATTGATAATAGTTCAACATTTGCTAATGCATTATTAAAATCCAAAGCTGTGCTTGTTAATATTAATGCACTGTAAGTTAAGAACTGTTAACTAATGGAATCGTATTGTAAAGTTTTAATAAGCCTAACATTTAAATAAATAAATAAATAAATAAATAAATAAAACTGGTTTGAATAAAAAAAGTATATAATTTGAACGTACAGAAATTCATGTAAATATTATTGGTACAAATAATGAGAATGACTGTAAAGGGTGCAAACTAATGACATATCATAGATAAAGATAACAAATAATATATTTTAGGATTGACCTTTTAGAATTAAAAATTCTGCTGAATGATATTGGAAATTATATGTTTAATATTAATTATAATTTAGTAGACATTATAAATATTTATGGTTGAATGTTTTATAATTTTAATGACATTTTTTATTATTTTAATTATTATTTTAATTAATTAATTTAATCGCAAAACTGCAATAGTGTAGTTCCTTTTGTTTAATAACAAAAATAAGCATATTTTTGTCAATATTTTGAAATTAATTTAATTATTATTTTAAATATAATAAATAAAATAAAATAATAAAAATTATAAATAAATACAATTATTATTTAAAAACAAAATAAATAAATAATAATAATAATAATAATAATAATAATAATAATAATAAACACCATTGCCTAAAAAGACTCACGGACAATGAGCACACTTTACAGCACAAACACTACAGGATCATTACCTCACTGAATGATACAGAACTGAACAACAAAAGGCAATCCAACTTTAGATAGAAGACATTATGAAAGGCAAGAGTGGAAATGTCAGTGGAAATGAAGGGAAAGTAAAAGAGATGGAGAGACAAAGTTGAAAAAAATTAGTGCAGATGAAAAAGTAAAATCACTGAAGCCCTATTAATGACAAAGCCTCAACTATGAGCATTTGAACACATGCATTTACTATTAGACAATCATAACAGAGGTAATTTACATATGGAAGTATTAATAACACAGTAGTAATAATAGAACAGTACAGCACTACTAGGAGGACATGATAATGTAAAAATAAAAATAAATAAATGAGCTGAGAGGAAAATGATATATTGATGCTTTGGTTTTCTCCCACAAATCCATTGCAATTCCATTTTGCTTCCAAAACATTCTCTCACAAACTACTGCATTCTCTGCAAACGTATTATTTCACATTTCCATTATCTGACAAAATAACTGAATTTCTTCAACAAATGTAGTTTGTTCACAAAATATTAGCATTTTCTTACAAAACTATTGCGTTCAGCTGAAGAATTTAACAAAACTACAACTCGAAACTATTTTGTACCCCTGAGAAACTTTGCCTTTGACCATAAAGCGTTTGCATTTCCTCCCAAAAACAACATTCCCTTATAAAATTACTTTATTGCCCTAGGAAAATATGTTTTTCTGCCACAAAACCCTCAATAAATCAATAAATTAACTTGGAAAAACTACCATGTTCAACCAAGAAATATTATGTTAATTAAATTGAGTTGTCTTGTAAAACTATTCTTTCTTCTCCTCACCTTGTAAAAAAAAAGATTTAAAAGAAAGAAAAAAAAAAGAGTAAACCATGCCTTATTTCCACTGAGTGGTATGGTACAGTTTAATACAGTACAATATGCTTCTGTACGCGTCACCCTGATCAGGGTTGCATTTCCACTGCCAACAGTACCCTTTCCAGACAGGTTGGAGGTGGCAATTTCAGCAGTGAAATGTCCCACCTCCGACCTCAATATTTTCCAGTCAATCATGCATCCTACACAGGCTCATTGGAAATATGTTCCCAAGGCTACATTTTTGGGAAACTGCAAATGCGTGCAAATGTTTTCCTGCTTAACCGCATCTATGATCAACAAATACATTAGTGTATGTGTAAGTAAACATTAACTAATTAAGCTGTTAATGTAAAGAGTTTCATTAAAATATGAGTAAGTTAATATTAACAAGATTAAGTAATGCTTAACAGAAGTGTTGTTCATTCATGTTAACTAATGCATTAACTAACATTAACTAATACAACCTTATTGTAAAGTGGGTCACTTTATTTTAATGTAAAATTCACGCTATTAACAAACCATTAACTAAGACTTTTAGCTCAATAAATGACTAACTAGCTGCTTATTAATATTTAGTAAGGTAGTAGTTGGATTTAGGTATTGGGTAGGATTAGGGATGTAAAATAAGATCATATTTTATAAGTGTTAGTATCTTAATAATACTGTAACTGTAATGGGTTAGCGATATTGCAGTACTCTTTCAACCACTGCTTGTACTGAACCAAACTGTACTGTACTGAATTGTACCACACAGTGGAAATGAGGCATTAATGATATAATATTTTTCCTTCCATTGATTTTTATTTATCTTCTTTTTTTATCATTACCATGTCTCTTTAAGAGCTATGTTGAACACATATAGTAGAAGGCAAAATGATGTACCTTGGCAAAGCGCTGTGATTGTTGTGTGCCCATCCGAGCAGAGCCCACAGCTTTGCCTTTAGTGTGAGCCAAATTACCTGTTCAAAAAAAAAAAAAAAGACATTAAGTAGAAATATCTGCTCTCCGTACACATCACAAATCTACCTCTGATAATTCATTAGATAAGTCACATGTTCTTCAATGATAACCTGCCTTTTATCGCAAGGTCAACCATTTCAAGGGCACTAAGATATATGGTCTTCAGAGGTCAGTGATGTGACAGATAAATAAGCTTCACAATGGTCAAGTAGCTAACAAAAGACTTCTGAATGAAACCTATAGGTCGGAAATCCCAGCGGACTTCATGGAAACAATCCCCAGTGCACCTCAGTGGACGTAATTGAGTGTGTCAGTCAGACGACCTCCATTCATCACATTAGATCACATGGGAGCGAGCACATTTTCTCGTGCTGCGTACATTCATTCAGACCAATAGATCAAAGTCTCAGCTTAACATTTCAGACAGGATGGTGTTCGCACTGTCATTTCCATTCTGTGTGACTGTGGTGTGACCTATAATGCGGCGTCATCTAATAGAGCGTGACTGTACTGTCCATTTGACTGTTCTCATGCGGTCTTAAACACAATTTCAGATCTGTCAGTGGCATCTGCGTTAAGCCCAGTGTTGGGTGTAATTAGTTACAAAGTAACTAGTTACTGTAACTAAATTACTTTTCAGCTGAAAAAGTAAAATAAGGGATTACTTTTCAATTTTATTACAGTTACTTACAGGGTGTCCGCAGATCCTTAAAAAGTCTTACAGCGAATTCCATAGTAAAAAAAAAAATCTTAATTAGTCTTAAAATGTTTCAAGGGTTCAAAGAAGATTTTGTTTGCGTTGTGATTTTGTTGAAATCTACTTAAAAATCTCTTCATTGGTGTATTTGTCAGAGTGAAAATAGGCAACCACCAGTGGGAATTTCGTTTATGCAGTTTGCGAGGATTTCACTGTATAATCCCAGCATGCACACGTCATAAGATGTTAATATTAGGTTAGATTTAGGTTGTGACGTCAGGTGACAAAAATTAGCCAGCGTCTAAGGACAATGTTATTTTGACATCCAATAACAACGTCAAATAACGTTGATATTTGGTTGATTTTAGGTTGTGTTGGAAAGTGACCAAAATCCAACTTCGAGCCAACATCTTAAACCAACGTCATATTGACGTCAAATACTGACATTTATTTGTCAGGTATGGCAACCCAAATCCAACATCTGATAGACGTCATAGTGGTAACGTCCACACAACGTCAAGCTGTAACATCATTAATTGTTGATAATTGTTTGATTTTAGGTTGGACATTGGACATTGACGTCGGCCTGACGTTGGGTTCTGACGTCAACTCGATTTTCACGTTGGGGTACAACGTCAATCTGACATCGTGTTGACGCCCTGTGCCTGCTGGGATAGCTTATGACAGCTGGTTCATACATAAACAAATGAAGAAGAAATATAGGGTCTAATTGTGTCTCACGATCCTTGAAAAAAGGCTCAAATTTAAATAATTATTTAAAGCTTAATTTTTTAAAGCTTAAAATAAAAGTGTGGGACCAAAATGTGTTAAAATGTGAATGTAATTTATTAGTAATTAATGAATTAATGACAAATATCAAGTATGATTATTATCACTCTTGTTGAGTTATTTTGGATTTACTGTAGTAATCATCCTGCATTCCACATTTAAAGTCAATGAAACACAATGTACTCAAAGTCACAATATGTCCCCAGTCACTTTTATTTGTATTTTTTTGGCAGCACAATGAAACAATGAGTCCTTGATCGAGGCAATTACACAATGATTGGACTGAATGACACATCATTAGAGGTCACTGTTTAGAAAATCTCACGCAGAGAGAGCAAATTACACACACACACACACGCACGCACGCACGCACGCACGCACGCACGCACACACACACACACACCTACAAGTGCACGTCTGGATGAACATGTGTGGATTTATGGGTTCCTTAGCAACAAAAAATATGGTAACACTTTAGTTTAAGTAACAATTTCCACCATTTACTACTGGCTACCTGTCTATTATTAAGATATTAACTGTTTATTAACACTTATAAAGTGTGGTCTTATTTTACAACCCTAAACCTACTACCTTTCTAACTATTACACTGTAAAAAAAAGTTGACTCATTTAAAATTGTAAGGCAACTAGCTTTTTTGAGATAATTCAACTTAAAGAAAACCCACAATTGACAATTAATATATCATTTACTCAAAGTAATTTACTCATCATTTATTTGTCGCAAACCTGTTTGAGTTTCTTCTGTCGAACCCACAAGAACACCTGAAAACCTGTAACCGTTGACCTCCATAGTATTTGTTTTTCCTACCATGGAAGTCAATGGTTTACAAGTTTCTAACATTTCTCAAAATAACTCATAACTCAAAATAAGAAGGTTTGAAACCAATTGAGGGTGAATACATATTGAGTAATTTTTCATTTATGGGTGAACTATCCCTTTATGTCGAGTCAAGTGCACTACTTGGGTTAAAAGTTGAGTCAACTCAAAAAGCTGTGCAGCAAGTTGCCTTATAATTTTAAGTTGCATTAACTTTTTTTTCTTTTTACAGTGTGATAAGCAGCTAATTAGTTATTTTTTTGAGCTAAAACTCTAAGCTAATGGCTTGTTAATAGCGTGAATTGTACATTAAAATAAAGTGTGACCAAAAATGTTTAAATGAGTTCAAAAGTCAAACCTGTTTTAGTGAGCGGGTGGGTAACCAGTTTACGGGTCAGTTCATTCTCCGATGACCTCAGCAGAAGAACTATATCAGCAGGCAGAGCGTCTCTGTTCTTAGCCAGGAAGCCGCTGGCATTATAGATCACCTAACCAAATGAAAAACAAAATGTATTTAGTGTCTATCCAACAGGCTAATATCTGCACAGATTAATGTAGCTTAGCAAGCATGAACCCATGTTTAATTCAATTCAATACATATTTGGTTCTATAGTGTACGATATAAATTATTACAGCATTGATATGATTTGCATATTGGTTTATTATTATTAGTGGCTGCAGAAAATGCCAGTTATTACTGTAAAAATACATCAAAACTGGAATAAATGGGCTACTTATATTTAAATTACACTGCAAAAACATGTATTTCTTATTTAGAGGTTTTTTATAAACCTTTAATAACTTTTATAAGGGGTTTAAACACAGTTGTGTGGCAACAGTCTGTGAATACAACCAGCTTCTAATGATAAAAATGTATTCGTTGTATTTTTTTCATAATTACACTGGATAAAAACAGTCTGCAGAAACACTTTGATTGACATTCTCCCTTTGTATGTGTCATCATATGGGCTAAGCCCTGACCTTAGTAACAATCTCTCCCTTATTAGCATAGGATGTTGGTCTTGTTTTTGAATCTGCCACTATGCTGGCATTTGTAGCTCCACCCTTTGTTGAAAAGAGGGCGTGGAAGCCAATCTCATTTAAATTTAAAGTGACAGTCACCAAAATGGCACAATTATGATCAAAGCCTAAAAGGGGCAGTTTAAAGAGTTATAAAACATTATTTGTGGGGTATTTTGAGCTAAAACTTCACCTACACACTCTAGAGACATCAGAAACTTATTTTACATCTTGTAATAAGGGGCATAATAGGTCACCTTTAAATCAAGAAATACTTTCTTGACAAGTAAGTTTTCAGAAGTTAACATTAAGTGAGTTTTACATTAAAACAAGATAAATTATCTGCCAGTGGGGCAAGTAAAAGTTACTTAAAAGTTTTTACACATTTTTAATGTGTATTTGTCCATTTAAGCAGACAACTGAAATCCAAAGAGTCTGTTTCACTCCTTCTCACCTCATTTGCATTTTATATATATATATATATATATATAGATTAGATCAGGGGTGCACAAACTCGGTCCTGGAGGGCCGTTGTCCTGCAAAGTTTAGTTCTAACCCCAATCAGACCCACCTGGGCTAGCTAATCAATCTCTTACTAGGCTTTCTAGAAACATCCGTGCAGGTGTGTTGAGGCAAGTTGGACCTAAAATCTGCAAGACACCGGCCCTCCAGGCCACCCCTGGATTAGATAGATTTAGATAGATAAATAAATAAAAATAGTCAATTGACAATGATGCTGACACCACAAAATGGACATACACACAAATCAAATGAATTTGGACATAAGGGCAAGTAAAAACAGTAATCCCTTGCTATAACGCGTTCACTTTTCGTGGCCTCGCAGTTTCGTGAATTTTTTCATGTAATTTGACATGCTTTTTTGTGTTCTGCTTCCTGACTAGCCCATTGTGTTCTGCATCCTGACTGGCTGTAGACCCTTGTCAATCAGTCTCCTCTGTGCCGTGTCTCCTGTACAGTACAGAATGCGTTTAGCTCGCCAAAATTTACATAAATCTTCGATCGCTAGCAGTGTGACTCTGAAGTGCTGTACTGTATGTTTGCAAGTTTTCTCCCCACAATGTCGACGAAATGTTTTGCACCGTCAAAGGCACCTGCTGTAGCACCCAAAAGGCAGAGGAAGATGCTAACCATCGCAGAAAAAGTTGAACTTCTGGACATGCTAATAGAAGGTAGAAGTTATGCGGCTCTAGGGCGCCATTACAGAGTAAATAAATAAAGATCTTTGGTTTAATTCTATAATACTGGACCTATTTTTCTATGAAGGTTTGAACTTTGAGAGTGTTTAAACAAGAGAGAAAAGCGTAAAAATGTTAATGCCTGTCTGAGAAAAGTGTATAAAGCGTGTAATGATGATGGGTTTTACAGCCTTAAAACATTCAATTCAATTCAATTTATGTTTATTTATATAGCGCTTTTACAATGTACATTGTGTCAAAGCCGCTTAACATAGAAGTTCTAGTAAAGTCCAGATTTCAGAGTTGAAGTTCAGTTTAGTTCAGTTCAGTGTGGTTTAAATTTCCCATAATAAACATAAACATCTATAATAATTGTAAAAAATAAAGCTGACTACTTCTCAGATTTCACCTATTGCAGGTTATTTTTAGAACGTAACTCCCGCGAACAACGAGGGACCACTGTAAAGACATTTTTCAATTTTGATTTAACTACACCTTTAATTCTCTAATCTCCGTTTTTATAGCATAAATAAATATTAATTAAATAAGATTCCTCTACCTTGCCTGCATAGTGATGGATTCCAAAGCCCAGGTCAACTCTCTTTGGCCTCCAGAAGTTTTTGGACTTTAAGTTATCCTCAAATTTTTCTGTTTACATACAATACAGGTTCATTACAAACAGTTCAGTTCAGTTCATTGATTCCATTAATGATTTGTTCATCTACTCATTCATTTATTCATCCACACATTCATTCATGCACACTCTTGTTTGCTCATATTTTTTCTTAGTTCAACAACACAATCCACATTAAAGGGATAGTTCATGCAAAAATTTAAATTCTCACCATTTACTCAAGTGTTTCTAAACATTTATGAATGTCTTTCTTTTGTTCAACACAAAACAAGACATATTGAAGAATTTTGTAATAAACAAAGTTACATAGTAGGAACAAAAAAAATTATGGAAGCTGTTTCCCCCCCAACATTCTTCAGTATATCTTCCTTTGTGTTCAGCAGAGGAAAGAAACTCAAACAGGTTTTTAACAAGTGGAGGATGTGTGCATGATGGGAGAATTTTCATTTTTGGGTGAACTATCCCTTTAATGAATTCATCCATTCATGATATCACGACACACACATGAATGAATTCATCCGTCCATTTCATTCACTAGAAAGCAATACGCCAGTTCATGGAAAAACAGCTAGCCGTTAAGTCTTGGTATGTTCAATAATTCATCTATCAGTCAAAGAGTCCATTGAGGGTGTCCTCAGGAGAAAGCAGATGAAAACTAAGCATGCCAGTAAATGTTTGATGACGTCTGTATGTGTGTTAGAGAGAGAAAGTGAGTCGGAATAGGAGTCTAAGTGTCCCTGGTCATAAGACACCCACTAAACACAGCTAAATCTACTATCCCTGTGATGGAGGAACTTGCCAACGAGGGTCTGGTCAGTTGCCTGAGGAAAGCGACTCTCCTCGTCCAGCAGCGATAACATGCCCATGGGCTTCTGAAGGAACAGATCCAGCAGCGGCCGGTTGTCTTCATATTCAATCACCCGAGCGTCTACATCTTCGTTCAGATACTCATCCTGCACACAAACACCAAGGAATAAATGCTGAAGTTGTTGTGAACTCTGCTTATTAAATGAATGAATGATCTGCAGAGCTTGGTTTGAGACATACCGAAGTGATACTACACTCAACAAAAATATAAAAGCAAGACTTTTCTTTGTTTTGGGTGGTGGGGAAGGTGGAGGGACGTTGGGGGAGGGGGTACGGGGGGTGGTTGGTGGGGTGTAACTGATGTGACCACCATTTGCCTCTACACACGCATTGAGTCACCAGATTGTTGATTGTGCCCTGTGCAATGTTGCTGGATATTGGCTGGAACTGGAACAAGCTGTCGTATACATTTTAGATCTTTGAGTTCAGCTCGTGAAAAATGGGAGCAAAAACAAGTGCTGCGTTTATATATTTGTTTAGTATAGATAAACAACAAACTGTAGATTCCACATTGTGCTAACCACTGAGCCGCTGTGTCGTAATATATGACTTTTTAGTATTTGCTGAGATTTCAGAGTGTATGTTTTTCCCAGAGGATTCATATCAATGAAGCTGGAAAAACTACATAAAGAGCACAACTGTGGACCAAGCCTCTCCTCTGGAGGATCGTCAGTCTATAGTGGTCAATGATTGGCTCCTTTATTTCCTGGTAGAGCGTTCATATTGACTGTTGCATTTTTGTGTATTCTATTGTCTTTGCCACAATTCAGTTTGGGAACACTTGACGTCACTCAATTCAAAGTAAATGAGAAATGTTAACGCAGACGGTGCATATAAATGGATGCTTACAATAGTAGTAAACTCTGATTACTGTCAGATTTTCTAATTATTCAATTTTATAGCACAGTCAACTCAAAACCACTCATTAAAATATATATTTTTTAACCCAGGCTCATTCTGAAAATGTACCGCTATATACATTTCTGGAGAGTGCGAAATACGTCCTAGAAGATACTTTTTTTGCAGTTTTTGTTTTCGCGAATCCACCAGAGGCCGCTGTGTATGCTTTTTGAGATCTCAAATTTCTCTCACAAGTGCCATTCATGCCTGCTGTTCTCGCGTAAATCCACCAGAGGCCGCTGTTGACTGACTGACTGACTGACTGAATGACTGACTGAATGACTGACTGAATGACTGACTGATCGACTGACCCACCCTCCTCCTTCCCTAAACCCAACCAATGGTGTTTTCAAAAGCACCGATTGACCAGAGCCCACCCACTTCCCTAAACCTAACCGACAGTTTTAAAAAGCAATCCAGAAAAAGAAAAGCCCTCACCTGATTTTTACCATGTTTTCAGATTTTACCACATTCTCACCCTGTTTTTTACTTGTTTATTTAATTTTTTGGCTTCTGTTTTTGTCTTACCCGCTTTCTGGAACCGTTCTTCCCCGGACTCGAACTCCGTCATCGTGCTCAACTCCTCACTGCGTCTCAAGTCCGCCGACGTACATGGCGCGCTAACTGGACAAACTGGTAACAGTGAGAAAGCCGTCCATATGAAGGTAATTGGTCAGCTGGTAAGCGCAAAAAGGAACGGCATCATACCGCCCCGTAGCGTTCGTTTTAAAGACGAAATGCAGCCATATGTACTTCTGGCTACATAATTTGGAATCTATAGAAATGTATATAGGGCTACGTTTTCAGAATGAGCCTGTTGAAAATAACCAGTCAATCAAATGGTCTCTTTCTCTCTAAGTGTCAGCTCTTGGCTAAAATAACCAGAAAGTGAACGAGATTTCATGCTGACAGTCAAAATCCTGGTCATGCGAAACAAATTGCACATAAAATGTCAGATGAAAACTCTTTATTTGCAGACAATGCTTTCATATTTCGAAATGTCTTGTTTGATTACACCGTGTCTCTGAATGTACTGCTTTCTATGACCTTTATGCTTGATGCTGTGGTTGTTTTGCACCTGAATTTCTCTTAAGGGGAAAGCATTTGTTCATCTATCTGCAAATATTTGTAAGCTCCTCACAACACTGCTGAACTCTGCTGGCTTACGCCTGGAGTTTCACCACCTCCTAAATCTGAGCTACACAACAGACAAAGCCTGCAGCGACACGATGACACTCAGCACATACAGTAGAGCAAAAGTCTTGTCTGTCTTGTATCTAGACTGACATGTTGGTAAATTACAAGACACATGGACCTAAATTATTCACTGATGAAACGCATCAACACAGATACAGAAGCTTGTCCAAGAAATCTAATCTCTGGTGTAGGTTAGAGCTTTTAGCCGTCGGTAAAGTCATCCAGGGAACAATGGCATACAAGCCTCAGGGATGCAAAAACAACACCGATTCAAAGCAACATGGCACATAAATGTAATAGGGAAACATGCTGTTGAGTGTAATCTTTAGGCTACAAAGTCCAAAGTACTCAAAGTAAAAATAAAAATATGGAGAACATATAATGGCATATTGGTTATAGATGGATTACACAAGGAAAGCTTTGATGTCTTTGGACTGTGGGGGAAACCGGAGCACCCGGAGGAAACCCACGCAAACACGGGGAGAACATGCAAACTCCACACAGAAATGCCAACTGTCCCATCCGAGACTCGAACCAGTGACCTTCTTGCTGTGAGGTGACAGTGCTAACCACCAAAGCTTTTTTTCTTTTCATTATTTTACTGACCATTTAGCACATCTGCACATTAAGCATATTTCTGTAAAATTAGCCATTAAAAAGTACTGTCAGTTAAGCACATTTGCCTCATTGTATTATAAAGTCAAAACAAGCGCAAACACAATTATATAAGAGGATATGGCAACACTGCAAAAACAAAAATAAACAATATAATATCTGTAATTTAAATTATAGAGTATTGTAGCTGGGTCGACATGGTGGCTCAGTGGGTAGCACTGTCACCTCACAGCAAGAAGGTCACTGGTTCGAGTCCCGGATGGGACAGTTGGCATTTCTGTGTGGAGTTTGCATTTTCTCCCTGTGTTTGCGTGGGTTTCCTCCGGATGCTCCGGTTTCCCCCACAGTCCAAAGACGTGCGGTATAGGTGAATTGAATAAACTAAACTGGCCGTAGTGTATGTGTGTGAATGAGTGTGAATGGATGTTTCCCAGTACTGGGTTGCAGCTGGAAGGGCATCCGCTGTGTAAAACTTATGCTGGATAATTTGGCGGTTCATTCCGCTGTGGTGACCCCTGATGAATAAAGGGACTAAGCCGAAGGAAAATGAATGAATAATTGAGTATTGTAGCTTGTTTTCTGATGTATCCTATCTAATATATACAGTAAAGATTATTTAAATACTACACATGTAAAACATTTAACTCAAATTGTTCTTATTTAAATGTAAAACAAATCACTATTTTTATTAAAAATATGTATTATATATATATATATATATATATATATATATATATATATATTATGCAGTTTAATTTGGCCAACCACCTTCAAGTGTGATTGCCATGTAGTTCAGGTCAAAAACCATGTAATTTGCACAGCACTACTAGTCGACGTCAATCAAAAATCATCACGGCAGAGCATTAAAGTCGACCAGTTGATTAGTCGACTAGTCTGTGCAACCCCTAGTGTACAGTGCATGTAGTCCACCTCCCTTTATAACAATAATTTTTGACCTTGTGGAGACATGTTTTGGTCTCCATAAGGAGAACAGGCTCTAAAGTGTACAGAATGACATCTAAAAATAATGTAAAAAGGCAGGGTTATGTTTAGAGGTTATGTTTTAGAATGTACAGTTGGTACAATACTAAAATCCACATGTTCTTGTGTATCTGTACTTGTTTATGTGGTTCACAAGTATGTACATTAACATAAGTATAACCTAGTGGTCACACTTTATTTTAATGTACAATTTACGCCATTTACTAAGACTTTTAGCTCGATAAACTAGTAATTAGCTACTACTAATTAGCTGCTTATTAATAGTTAGTAAGCAGCTAATTAGTAGTAGCTAATTAGTTGTCTGTTGAGTTAAATTAGTAGTAAATTGAGCTATTGGGTAGGATTGGGGATGTCAAATAAGATCATACTTTAGAAGTGCTAATAAACAGTTAATATCTTAATAACAGGCAGGTAATAAGCCGATAGAATTTTTACTTAAACTAAAGTGTTACCAAAAATGCTTAAAAATCATACTAAACAGGATCTTTTGACATTTAAAAAAGGGTTGGGGTTAAGGGTAAAGGTAGAGTAAGCCCATATAAAAAGCATTTTTTTTAAGTATAAAATACATTACACAGATGGAGAGTCCTCTTAAGTTATATATGCAAGTGTGTGTGTGAGAGAGAGTGAAAGAGAGAGAGAGAGAGTTCCCTATACAGCATGCATTTTCTCTCTGCCCACAGAAACCCAAGCAAAGTCAGTAGCTCTTGACGTAACCCTTGTTTCAGATGATTTATGAAGGCACTAATGTGGGTTAGTCTCAAACGTTTAAAGGCACAAATCACTTTCCCCCTCAAGGCTACAGTCGGGCCAGTCAGTCTAGGGAATTGCCACGCTTGTCTGGGTAAAAGAAAAACTGAATATTCTACTCCCTTCCCCCATCCCTCTCTCTCTTATTTCTCTCAATTTAGTTGGAAATAAGGCTATGCTGAGGATACAAAAGCAAACTACAGTATTCAGGATGACTTGATTGGAGGCAGAATGTACAGTACAGTACAGTACAGTACCTGCTCCCAGGCGAAGATGTGCTGGTTGAAGTAGAACTGGATCTGCTCATTGGCGATGTTGATGCAGAGCTGCTCGAAAGAGTTTCTTTTAAAGTTTTCAAAGCCGAAGATGTCCAGGATGCCGATGTTTAGACCCTTGTCGTCCTCCCTTCAGAGAAATTCAAGAATAGAGCGTTTCACTTTAAATTATTATTATTATTATTATTATTATTATTATTATTATTATTATTACTACTACTATATTATTGCATCTATTTCCCTTTGGCTTAGTCCCTTATTTTAATAATAATAATAATAATAATAATAATAATAATAATAATTTAAAGTGAAAGTCAAGATGTACTATTTTACTAAATATTTCTATTTTAAATTAATACAAGTATTTCAAATACAATTTTATTTAAAAAAAGCTGCACAAAATTATTAAAAAGCAAAAAAAAAAAAAAATAAAAATATATATATATATATATATATATTAATAATAGCTTCAGCAAATAAGAATGATTTCTGAAGGACCATATAACAATGGAGTCATTTTGCTGAATTCTTTTTACAATCATTTAAATAAAATATATGCAAACAAAACATTTTTTATTAATTATAATTATTTCAATCCTATAGATGTAGAATTATTTACACATTCATATATTTTACTGAACTATAAATCTCTAGTAATTGGTCAGTTATGAGATCTAATTGTATCTAATATTGTATAGATTTTAAACGGTAAATGATAATTGGTAAATGATAATTAAATGGTAAATGATAATCAATACTGATGTGCAAATCATTTGAAGGCTCTTTCTCTCACCCTGATTGGTTGTCTGGTTTCAGCAGAGAGTTGATGCGATTGACAATCCAGCTGAACAGGCGTCCATACAGCGCTTTACCCACGGCGTCCCGCACCTCTGTGGCCTTCTCCACTGTGTTTGACCTGACAATGGTTTCACCTCGAGTGACCACACAGTGAGAGGTCAGAGCCTCCTGTAGCTCATCCGCACGGATACACAGCAGCGACGCAGCTACACATGCAAACACACACAAACATGGATAATAAGCTGGTGCTGCATACATCCATATACACCATAGGTCTCAAACTCGATTCCTGGAGGGCCGCAGTTTTTCTGCACAGTTTTGCTCCAACCCCAATCAAACACAGCTAATGCAACTAATCAAGGTGTTCAAGACTACTACAGACTATTAAGCAGATGTGAGTTGGAGCTGGCTGGAGCTAAACTATGCAAGAGCTCCGGCCCATATGTACACTAATAGAAAAATACTTTAAAAAGTGCAGTTTTGATTCAACCCAATTTATTTTCGAATACAGTATGCACAAACCCAACATCTTGGTTAACTTTTAATTATAATTAATTAAACAAAAATGAACTCAATGTGCATATTTGATCCAAATTTGAGTTGAAACCAATGATGAGTGAAAAGTAAAGTGAGGGATTACTTTTCATTTTTCGGTAAAGTACTACACTAAAATATCCTTGCCTAAAATACTGTGTAGAAATTAAATATTTCTGAACAAATCAGATCCGAGAAGCAGAAAAATGGTAAAAATATTTTAATTATTTTAATATTTAAAATGAGATATTTATATTAATATTTGTGCAATAACATAATTTTTTCATCATGTTATTTTATTTTAGTAACATTTTTAAATAAGTGAAATTTTTTTAATAAAACAAGTTTATTCAGTTTTTTGGACTGGTATTATAAACAGCAGTGCTGACAGAAACATTTTTCTATTTATCATTTTGCTTTAGGCTAATGATCTATTAAAATCTTAGTGTTCAAATACAAAAAATAAATAAATAAATAAATAAATAAATAAATAAATAAATAAACATGAATAAAAATAGTATATAGACATTTAAAAATAAAAAAATGACATGTAGAAATAATACTGTGTATTATTTAATACTATTTAGAATTAGCATTTTTTATTTTAATAAAATTATAAGTTTTGTTACTCATTTTTGTCACTTAAATTATTATTATTATTATTATTGTTGTTGTTGTTGTTGTTGTTGTTGTTGTTGTTGTTGCTGTCTTTGTATTTTAATTATTATTATAGTTATTACTATATTACTATTAAAATATGTATTTATTTATGTATTAGTATTTATTATTATTATTAATAATATTGTCATCAGTATTACTAATATTATTATTTATTATTATTATTATTATTGTTGTTGTTTTATATTATTATTATAATTCTTATTAAAATTCTTATTAATTAATTAATTAACTAATCAATTTATTAATTTATTTACTTATTATTCATTCATTCATTCATTTTCTTTTCGGCTTAGTCCCTTTATTAATCTGGGGTCGGCACAGCGGAATGAACCACCAACTTATCTAGCATATGTTTTTACGCAGCGGATGCCCTTCCAGCTGCAACCCATCACTGGGAAACATCCATACAGACTCATTCACACACATACACTACGGACAATTTAGCCTACTCAATTCACCTATAGCGCATGTCTTTGGACTTGTGGGGGAAACCGGAGCACCCGGAGGAAACCCACGCCAACACGGGGAGAACATGCAAACTCCACACAGAAAGGCCAACTGACCCAGCCAAGGCTCGAACCAGCGACCTTCTTGCTGTGAGGCGAACGTGCTACCCACTGCGCCACCATGCAGCCCTTACTTATTATTATTATTATTATTATTATTATTATTATTATTATTATTAGTGTTATTATTATTATTATTGTCATCATTATTACTAATATTACTATTATTATTATTGTTGTTGTTGTTGTTGTTTTATATTATTATTTATTCATTCATTTCTTTTCGGCTTAGTCCCTTTATTAATTTGGGGTCGCCACAGCAGAATGAACCGCCAACTTATCCAGCATATATTTTACACAGCGGATGCTCTTCCAGCTGTAACCCATCACTGGGAAATTTATATTATTATTATAATTATTATTAAAATAATAATTATTATTTATTTATTCATTATTATTATTATTGTTAATATTCTTATTATTATTACTATTATTATTATTATTATTATTGTTGTTATTATTATTATTATTATTATTATTATTATTATTATTATTATTATTATTATTAATATATTGTTTTATTTTATTAGATTTTTAAATGACCAAAAACATGGTAAAACTTGTCTGCTGGTCTGCTGGTTTAGGTTGAATAAGCTGGTCTTGATAAGCTGGCGAAAAGTGCCCTAAAGCCCTTTCTAAATCTATTTAGTCAGCTAAGAGCAACAAACCACCTCAGGCTCATTTATGGAGATTTTGTTTTTTCAAAAGGGATGCAAATAAGGATTTACCCAAGGTTTCTCGCAGCCCTTCAGAATTACGTAAACACACAACATCCAGGACTGCTTATATAACTGTGCTCAGGCTCGGATCAAGGGGTTGTGTCGTACCGAGTGAAAGGTCAGCGTGGTAATCAGAAATATGTGCCAGTTCTTACCGCTCTCTAGTACTGCCATGTTGGAAATGTTGCTTTTGTCCGTCTGATGTTCTGAAGCCACTGACGTGAACTCGACATCTCCTGCATTCAGGATCCCTGCTAAGATACTGTAAACACTCCCGAGCTCCTAATAAATAAAGACACACATAATAATAGATAAATAAATTGCAATGTCCCCCTATGATGCTGTATTACATTTCCATACTTTTATTTTGGAAAATCTACTTTCATCCAAGGACAAACATATACATTGCAGCATTTTTTTTTGACAGTGTATTAAATGGTTTGTTCAAGATTTTGAGAGCCTATACTCTATACTATGCTCTGATTGGTCAGATCTTGCCCAGTTCCTTAATTTGATTATCTGTTTATTATCAATTTTTGTCCAGGTGTTGTTGTGCTGTAGTGGAGGAGGTTAACCAGAAGTAGAAAATAGTACATACTCAATATGTACATAAATATTCAAGGAAAAAGTGTGAGGCTAAGGCTGCGTCCAAAATCGTATACTTTCATACTATATAGTATGCTAAAAACAGTATGCGAGCCGAGTAGTATGTCCGAATTCATAGAATTCGAAAAACAGTATGCAAGAAGTACCCAGATGACCTACTACTTCTGGCGAGATTCTGAAGTGCGCATCTGATACATGCTATGCTATCCTATGATGCACCGCAAAAGAATTCATGAATGGGAGTGAAGTGACGCAACTGATGTGGGTAGGTCACGTGATCATGACAAAATGGTGGATGTAGTACGCCTGAGTTCCACTCATACTGCTCACATTCATACTGTATAGAACATACTTTTCTAACGGTCGAGTAGTAAATTTTTATTCAAATGCAGTACCTACTGAGTAATAGGCGATTTCAGACACAGCCTAAGTTCTTCTGTGCAACAAGGGAGTGCCAGAAGTGTAAAGTTGCACAGCGCCACCTTGTGTATTTCTGTTTTTCATTAATCGCCATCCAATGTCAGGGAGGGATTTTACACATTCACTCTGCTCATTAGGCAATGAAAATCACATGGTTATAAATACCAAAAAACATCTAAACAAATGCTGATGATAAGCGAGCTGATGATAAGTAATTTCTTGGCACATAAAATATAATTTTCTTGTGTCATATGTCATATACAACAACCAAACTCCTTCAAGCCTCAGCTACAAATACAATCAACATAGGCTCATTCTGAAAACGTAGCCCTATATACATTTCTGGAGATCACGAAATATGTAGCCAGAGGAACGCTAAAATGAACGATATGGGGCGGTATGACGCTGTTCCTTTTCGCACTTACCAGCTGACTGCTTACCTCCGTATGGGCGGCTTTTCTGCTGTGACCAGTTTGTCCAGTGGCTCACCGCATACGTCGGCGGACTTGTGACGTGGAGCGGAATTGAACGGGATTCGAGTGTGGCGAAGAACGGTTCCAGAAAGCAGGTAAGACCAAAACAGAAGCCAAAAAAATAAAATAAACAAGTAAATAACGGGGTGAGAATGGCACTCGCGAAAGAAATCTCAAAAAGCGTACACAGCAGCCTCTGGTGGATTTGTGAAAACAAAAACTGCAAAAAAAATTGACCTCCTGGGACATATTTGGCGCTCTCCAGAAATGTATATAGGGGTACGTTTTCAGAATGAGTCTGGGTTGAAAACAATATTTGAAAGTCAAAGTAGATTGTTCTAGGGCAACCAATAAAGACTATAAGCTGGCATTATGTACACTTGTTACAGACCTAAGTATGTAGTTATAGCAAGTTAAGTTTAAGAGATAATCATTTTGACTTTGATCTTTAAAACTTCACAAACTGTCCACATTAACAAATAACTGCATTATTTAAAGCATGAAAGATAAAGGTCAAAAGAAGCAGAATAGGAGCACTTTAAATTGTATCTACCATAGAAAAGATGTCAGGAATAAATACTGTGATTTATTACATGACATCACATCCAATACTATCTGCATTTAAGCATCCTAGCCCGGAGGAATAAAACAGCAAATGTAGCATGGCAGCTAATATCTAGTGGCACATTTCCACGTCTGCCTATTCGATTATGTGGATTCCCTAAAGAACACTGTGCTCTGTAAAGTCATGGCAGTCAAAGTCATGTCACTCAAAGGCCTGTGATTGCTCCAGCCACTCTCTTGAGAAATGAAAAGCTAAACTGACATTCCAGAGACAGAATAAGTGTTCTGAGAACAGTCGCATTTAATCATTCAGATGTTGGATGGATGGTAGTTAATCTCAACTTGGACTGGTCACTTTTTGTTTTACTCTTTTGGTTCTAAAACTAAAGTTTCTTTGAAAAGTCTCAGCAGTTCTAAATTGTCCTTACTGACACACTTTAGCATACTTTTAAAACCTATTATGGAAATAATATATATAGTCAACATTTAAAGTGGTTCAAAAAACTTGAGTTTACTCTTTTTAACAAACCTTTAGTTTTTATTTCATTACTATTCTGCATTTTCTAGCAGTAGTTGAATATATAGTTTTAAGATTTGAAGTAAACAACAATATACTGTATTGAATCAGGTTTCTTGGCTTACAATGCCTACTACTAACACAACCAACAAATGCACTCACTGGTGCTGTAATGGGAAAACACCCTTATCACTTGAAAGGAAGCTACCTGTACAACAAAGATTTCACTTTCCACAACATACATCAAACTAAATTGCAGAAAAACCACAATCATTCAGTCTATTTCTCTTTTTTATAATAATCTATTCAACAAAACACAATAATACAAGCTTTTAAAAAAAATATATTATACTCTTTTGATTTACCTCATATATACAAATACATAATACATTTGAGAATGGATAGAAGCGGAGGGCTTTCGCAGTAAATTCTTCAACCCAGACTCATTCTGAAAACGTACCGCTATATACATTTTTGGAGAGCGGCAAATATGTCCCAGGAACTACGTTTTTTTGCAGTTTTTGTTTTCGCAAATCCACCAGAGGCCGCTGTGTACGCTTTTTGAGATCTCAAATTTCTCTCGCGAGTGCCATTCGTGCCTGCTGTTCTCGCGTAAATCCACCAGAGGCCGCCGTCGACTGACTGAATGACTGACCGATCGACTGACCCACCCTCCTCCTTCCCTAAACCCAACCAATAGTGTTTTCAAAAGCACCAATTGACCAGCGCCCACCCACTTCCCTAAACCCAACCGACAGTGTTTTCAAAAGCAATCCAGAAAATGAAAAGCCCTCGCCTGATTTTTACCACATTCTCACCCTGTTATTTACTTGTTTATTTTATTTTTGGCTTTTGTTTTTCTCTTACCAGTCTTTTGGAACCATTCTTCACCGGACTCGAACCCCATCGTCGTGGTCAACTCAACATGGACGTACATGGCGAGCTAACTGGACAAACTGGTAACAGCAGGAAAGCCGTCCATACGGGGGTAAGCAGTCAGCTGGTATGCGTGAAAAGGAACAGCATCATACCGCCCCGTAGCGTTCATTTTAAAGACGAAATGCAGCCATACGTACTTCTGGCTACATAATTCGCGATCTCCAGAAATGTATATAGGGCTACATTTTCAGAATGAGCCTATGTTGGAATTCTTTATGGATTACTATGTTCTGATAATTTCTAATTACTTATTTGTAGCTTATAACAGATAGATATAACTCCACATAACAACTTCATGAGATTAAATTTCTCTATTAGGAACATTAATTGGGTTTATCCTCCCAGAACCCAGCTGTTGAGCTCTACTGTGATAGCTGCATGATCTTGAGATATCTTATTTCACTGATAAGATTGGACGTAGCCTTCCAAACAAAATGGGCACTGGTAATGTATGCCAGCATGCATCATTGATTCTCCTGATGCTAATTGTGGAGACTGATGGCATTAGAGCAGTGGGTCAAAACTTGAACATGACCCTCCGCACAGGCCATCAGCAACGTTCAGAGCACTGGAGCTGAATGGACAGACAGGCTGTTCTCACGGTCGCTGCGCATCAGCCAATCTTCTTGTCTATCATACTTCATTATTTAGTAATGTAAGGGCATTTAGCATATTTCCCAATAAAATCCGCATTGGCATTTTAGTGTAATGATAGTCAGTTCTTTTGCCAATATTTTAAAGAACCAGTATTATGCTATTTAAAATATTTCATACAATAGGTTTATATGCACCCAAGGTAAAAGTCAGTGTGACATCCAAATTTACAATGTCTGTTTAGCTAGTGCACATTGTTTTTTTTTTTTTAGGTGAACAATAAATCCATGCAAGTTAATCCACTGAATTTGTTTTTTTTTGTTCTGGTAATCAATTTTGATCAAAAAGGGACCATTTGCATCTGCGTTTCGAGAGGCGGTCCTTCTCTTTTGACATCAGTTTGACAGTTACAGTCACAATATTCTTAACCACGCCCCTCTTACCATTAGTTTGCTATGAGGGAAGGATTTGCAGAAAGAAAGCCCCGCCCCCTATTTAGTATTCAGTTTCAGTTGGAGGTACATCAACATTCTGGAATAAAATCTCAACAACTTCTGATTCATGCGAACTTAAAAAAACCTTTAATTTCTCTTATTACAAGGCACTCCGATATACTTGATTCTGATTGGTCAGTCGCAACACTGAAATTAATAATAAGGCTCATTCAGGTAACAGTGAATACATGATTCACATACCTCCAGATTTACAGTATACGCTTGTCTGTCACTCCACTGTTTTTAACTGTTTGGCTCCATCTTGTGACTGAATAATAATTATGTTAGTGTATGCTCCATCAGCTTCATTCAGCCATTTTCGGTTCTGTCAGATTTTCACTGAATCATAGACTTAATAAAGTATTATGGCTTTGTGTTTTGTGTCTAATTTTTATGTTTTGTGGTAAGTAGCCCTGTGGTAAGCAGGATTAACTACATAAAGTACATCCAGGTGGTTTTATTCTGCGATAACCACTGCCTGGATGTACTTTATCCCTTACATAATACACATTTAAAATCACTTTTCTCTTACAAGTCTACAACAGTTAATGTAACTGGTTTTATAGATTTGTACTTTCTAAACCTTTGCTCCGATTGGTCAGATGGCATAGACTTTTGTGATTGGTCTACTGCTTACAGCCTTTTGGAAATTAAATATCCATTGTCATATCTGACAAGAGACTTCCATATTTCAACCAAAACTGAAAATTCCGTTATCATTTATTCACCCTTTATTGTTTGACTTTCTCTCTTCTGTTGAACACTAGACAAGAAATTCTAAAGAAAGCTGAAAACTGTAAGAAAGCTATAACCCTTGACCTCCACAATGTTTGTTTTTCCCACTGTGGAAGTTGGTGGTTACAGGTTTTCAGCTTTCATTAAAATATCTTCTTTAGTTTTCAATAGAAGAAAGAACTTGAGGGAGAGTAAACGGAGTAAATTTTAATTTTTGCGTATATCCCATATTCGAAAAGCATAATAAGGACACTTTAAGAACTCTCTTTTATCATTGTGAAGTATTCTTGAACCTTATTTTTAGATCGTAAGCACTACATTGTAGTTTCTATACCTCTAGGGTGAAGCCGATGACTTTGAAGCACTGCTCCACAGTCTCAAACTGCTCCTTATAGAAGGCATTGCCCACAATGTCAGGCACTAATTTAACATTCTCATTGTGGAGATACCTGGAATTGAGAAAAACAAAGAGACATAAGGATGTCAAAGCAGGACAGAGATAAAAACAGCATGTGTTAAAGAACTTACCTTGGAGTTTTGCTGTCTGACAGCTTGTAATGGCCGAGTTTCTTTCTCTCTGCCAGTCCGGCGTAGATATAATAGAAGATGTGGAAGTTACGTTCCCCTCTGAAAAAGATTGGTTTATTTAAGATTAGAATCTACATTTGGAAAATTGCTGGTGTTAGATGTTTAGTAAAAACAGGAGCTGGAGTATATTAACATGGACATCTTTTATTACAATTTTAATGAATCAATCTTGGGTGTGCTTTTGTTAGCCAACTAAGTCCGCAAGTTCCATCTAAACAAAAATAGTTCATTGATTTGGTATTTTCCAAATCCATTGTTCCAACGAACATTTGTAAACTGTATCGCAAACTTGTGCGGTTTTAATTACACCTTTAGAGCTGTAGTTAGAAGCATAGTTTCTGGCTGTGTTCTATTCCCAGTTATCCACCCTATGCCCTATTCCTTTAGAGCATTCCAATATCCACTTTGAATGATAAAAATCATTAAAGTAATCTCTCTTCCATGTAATTTGCTTTCAAAATAAAGGCTACACCGTTTCTGCAGTGGTATGAATGTCAAATAATAATAAAAAAAAAAAACAATAGCCTACTTAATAATAATAATAAAATAATAATAATAATAATTTATAAAGGCTGCACGGTGGCGCAGTGGATAGCACGTTCGCCTCACAGCAAGAAGGTCGCTGGTTCGAGCCTCGGCTGGATCAGTTGACATTTCTGTGTGGAGTTTGCATGTTCTCCCCCTGTTCGGGTGGGTTTCCTCCGGGTGCGCCGGTTTCTCCCACAAGTCCAAAGACATGTGGTATAGGTGAATTGAGTAGGCTAAACTGTCCGTAGTGTATGTGTGTGAATGAGTGTGTATGGATGTTTCCCAGTGATAGGTTGCAGCTGGAAGGGCATCCACTGCGTAAAACATATGCTGGATAAGTTGGCGGTTCATTCCGCTGTGGCGACCCCAGATTAATAAAGGGACTAAGCCGAAAATAAAATAAATGAATGAATGAATAATTTATAAATCTAAATGTAGCCTAATTATAGGCCACAAATAAATGAAGTAGTTTTTGCATCATTATTTGACTGTATATCTGATTTATTGATGAGATTAGACTACGTATTAGCTTTTTGTAAGTGGTTTTATGCTTTTAATCTTCTCAATAATGTTTATAAAGTTTCCTAGTCCTGGGTTGCGGCTGGAAGGGCATCTGCTACGTAAAACATATGCTAGAATAGTTGGCAGTTCATTCAACTGTGGCGACCCCTTGATAAATACAGGACTAAGCCACAGGAAAATGAATGAATGAATGAATGTTTGTAAAGGAAACATAATAGCCCTATACAGTATGTGCCATTTACATAAATTTTAATAAATATGGAAAGTGAATGCATGTTTTTACCAAAACTAATATTGGATTAAAGAATGTGTATGAGTGTGTGCATAAAACAATATAATTTGCACAAAAAATATATATATATAATAATGTGGATTTTCTCTAAAGAAGTTGTTACTCCGGTCTGTTAAGAGCACCATTGCAAAAGTTTTACATTATAACTAACTGGTTCAAACAATGTATCTGTGACAGAGCACTTACAGTTTTGGAAAACACTTGTCATTACATTGTTCTTTTCCAAAACGATGCATTGTACTATGGTAGTTCAGCTGCGAGTTACATCGTTGTTTGGGAGTAGTATCCCTGATCAATGAATTACATTGACATTAACAGTATAAAGTGGTCATTTCGATGTGTGTGTTTGTATTTCACAAGCTTCGAATCAGATTTGATCTTTAGACATATACACTGAGCAAATTTATATACTATATTTTATAAACTCATACTATTCGCCTAACATCACACTTACACAGCATGGTGGACGACCCGGGACTTCTCCAGCAGATAGTCAGAGATCTGAGCTCCCACCACTGTCCCACCACAGGTGAACTTCATTTCCAGATACTTGCCAAAGCGACTGGAGTTATCATTGATCACAGTGCAGGCATTTCCGAAAGCCTCCACCAGACTGTTGACCAGCAAAATCTTCTCCTGGAGGGTCCGATTGTTGGCCTGAAAAGAAAACAAAAAGCATTACATTATTACATGGCTACTGCTTAATAAAAATAAGCAACTAAAACCATAAAGAGGCTTAATATACTGATTTTTAGCATAAATTATTCATTTTGTAATTTTGAAATTTCTTTCTCATAAGTTTGAGTTGAAATTTTGCAGTTAACATATGGAAAAGGTCATAGTAAGTTATTTTTTTGTCTCACAATCTTCTAAAAAATACCAGAAGTTAAAATTCTGAGGGGATAAAAATAAATCAGAGATGTCAAATTGTGAGAAAAACTAAATCAAAGCTATGTAATTCCTACGGATAAAAGTAGGAATTATGTTTATTCTACACAATGGTGTAAATATGTACTCATAGATATTGTAAAAGAAAACTAGCATGCAATACAGTAAGCAAATGAAGCTGCTCTCCAGACCTTTCCAAGGACGGTCAGCTGTTGGACTAACAGGTGAGCACTCTCTGTTTTCCCAGCACCGCTTTCTCCACTGATGACAATACACTACACACAGACATGAACACTGTTAACACCATGACTGATACACACCAGCAGCTCACAGAGGAACATGCTCTACCTGATCTGCATTATAGGACACCATGGACTGATACGCAATGTCTGCCACTGCATATATATGTGGAGGGTTTGATGTTCGTTTGGCTCCAACATAACTCTTAGTATGCTGTAGGAAAAACAAAAAGTATTAGGCATTGATTCATTTGATAATTAGACTTCACACATTTTCATTCATTTGATTCGTTCAAATGGCCGATTCATTCAAGAATTAAGTAAACTGCTCTCAATAAATTATTGGTTTAGAACATTTGTTCAAAAATTTGATTACTTAACCCATTAATATAAAGTCATGGTCACACTGCACTTTTCACCCCATTGACTTCCATTCATATGCATGCAAATGCGCGAGACCAGAAATGTATGAGGCGCCATGTAGGATTTCATCAAACTTCACATATCAACACATACATATATACTTATAAATTACTCAGAATTACTCTGTGTGTATGCAAGAATTGAGTTTATATGTATGTATGTGTGTGTGTGTGTGTTTATGTGGGTATATGCATGCATCAAGTTCACTTTCTTTTCGGCTTAGTCCCTTTATTAATCTGGAGTCGCCACAGTGGAATGAACCACCAACTTATCCAGCACATGTTTTATGCAGCGGATGCCCTTCCAGCTGTAACCCATCACTGGGAATCACACACACACACTCTCATTCACACACATACACTACGGACAATTTAGCTTACCCAATTCACCTATAGTGCATGTCTTTGGACTTGTTGGGGGAAACCGGAGCACCCGGAGGAAACCCACGCGAACACGGGGAGAACATGCAAACTCCACACAGAAATGCCAACTGGCCCAGCCGGGGCTTGAACCAGCAACCTTCTTGCTGTGAGGCGATTGTGCTACCCACTGCGCCACCGTGATGCCCGCATGCATCAAGTTTATATGCATATACGCAAGTTTCATATATATTGTTTTGAACATCCAATAGTATAGGTGTATATGCGAGTAAGTTTGATTTAAATCCTACACGGTGTTTTATAGAAATGCAAGCTTATGTGAAAAGTTTTGCATTTCACTGCATTCTAAAGTTCAAGCTTGGTTAACTCTGGCCTGCGAATTTGCATCACGTGAATGCATGAGACCAACAGAAGATCGAAACATAAGTGCAGAAATGTAAAACATGGAGGAATTGCTCATTTTAGTAGTGTATTATTGACAAACATCCTAATTATATTGTGAAATATCTGATATTCCGATTCTCAAATATGTTTCTGAATAGGTATTGCATAACTTGAATGGCTTAATAATGATGAACATATGATTTGATGGGTAACGGGTGCCACCATGTTACACTGTAAGACAAATTATTGCCACCTTAATTTTTTTAGCTGAATCAATTTAACTTTTCTAATCATCTCAACTTACATCAATCAAAATGACTACAAATATTAAGTTAAACTTTGTATAACCTAAAAGTTGAAACCTGATTAACTTATTAAAATAAGTTAAAGCAATATAAAAAGCACAGCACAGGCTACATTTTTTACAGTGTAGCCTGTGATGCTGCTGGATTTACAACATGTTAATTCATCAACTTCTCCTGAAACACATGAAATGAAGTGGCTGTTAAACTGGGTAAAGAATAAAGCAAACATTCTAGTAACCCAAACAGTGCTTATCTGATGTGAATAAAGCACAACAGATTATGTTTAAACATAATTATAATTGCCATCTCCATAGTCATCAGTATGTATTTTATAAATTGCTAGTGTACCATTAAAACCTCTTAATAATGATTAACATATGATTTGATCTATGATGGGTAACGGGCGCCGCCATGTTAGCCTGCTCTTCAGTAGAGAGATTAGTGCTGCTGGATTTACAACATGTTAATTCATCAACTTCTCCTGAAACACATGAACGTAAGTGGCTGTTTAACTGGGAGAAGAATAGAGTAAACATTCTAGTAACCTAAACAGTGTTTGTCTGATGTGAAAAAAGCACAACAGATTATTTTTATAAATAGTTATAGAATTGGCGTCTTCACAGACATCAGTATGTATTTTATAAATTGCTAGTGTACCATTTAAACCTCTTAATAATGATTAACATTCATTTGATCTATTATAGGTAACGGGAGCCATCATGTTAGCCTGCACTGCATTGGAGAGATTAGTGCTGCTGGATTTACAACATGTTAATTCATCAACTTCTCCTGAAACACATGAATTTACATGGCTGTTTAACAGAGAAGAAAAGAGTAAATATTCTAGTAACCTAGCAAGTGTTTGTCTGATGTGAATAAAGCACAACAGATTATGTTTAAAAATACCTATAATTGCCGTCTCCATAGATATCAGGATATATTTTACAAATTACAAGTGCATTGCTGGTGCTTTTGTGTATTTAAACGTCTGAAACCTAAAATAAACGCTATTTGTTTGAAAACAGTGAAGCGCTGTACGCATCTTTGCAGGAAAGCAGATCTGAGTTTAGCTTAACTAATCGTGTGACACACTGAACATTCTAATCACACTGATTGTATGTTCTAGACCAATCTAGCCTAGACTGATCACGCTGCTCTAATATATATATACATTTATATATACATTACATTTAACACAATATTTACTGTTTTATTGAACTGTTGCATAAAAGCAATATCACATTTGATCTTGGGATATTGAACTATATGTTCTTTCATAGCAGTATTTTGCATATAATTACTCAAAACATTGACAGACAAAATCTTATAGGCTTATAAATTAAAATTTTAGGGGATTTTAACTGCATAGTTTACATCATACATCATGAGTTTGGCAAATACTGCTATTGTGATTTCACATGTATATCCATAGTAAGCATTCAATTCAAAAGTGTATGAATGACAAGAATAAATAAAAAAATACATTTTCTACACAAAAAATATATAATAATGCAATAATACAAAACAGATGCAGAATGATAGGTGAGAAAGAAAGTAACTGAAGACATGTGGCAGTAAAAGGAATGTGGTATACAATAAACTGTTGATGGCATCTATACCCCCCCCCCTTATCTCCTCCCCCACTAAACACACTCACCTCAGGTGTGTATAACTCAGTTTTGTGGAATGGATTGACCGCTATAAGGATGTCTCCGACGTAGGTGTAGATCTGCTCCTTTGTGTAACGTCTCTGTAGCTGTTCGGTGATTGTGTTCTAACAGAGAAATAATTACACATCACAGACGGCCATCAAAACACTGCGCACCTCAACCAGACTCTCAAATATAGACGTTGTAAGATGATTCATTACCTAGACGACTGCACATTATGATTACTGCATACAGTTGAAGTCAAAATTATTAGCCCTCCTGAATTATTAGACCCCCTGTACGTTTTTCCCCCCAATTTCTGTTTAATGTAAAGCAGATCTTTTTCTAAACATAATAGTTTTGATAACTCATTTCTAATAACTGATTTCTTTTATCTTTGCCATGATGACAGTACATAATATTTTACTAGATATTTTTCAAGATACTAGTATTCAGCTTAAAAAGGCTTAACTAGTCTAATTATGTTAACTAGGCAAGTTAGAGTAATTAGGCAAGTCATTGTATAATAATGGTTTGTTCTGTAGACAATCGAAGAAAAAAAAATATTGCTTAATATTGACCTTGAACAGCCGATTTAAAGGTTATCACAAGATTGAATGGTTGTTATCAGTGGTTATCAGCTGATAGATATGGGCCAGTAGGGGTCTTCTGCACCTACTAGTAAGCTCAGAAGGCTGTAATCATCCATCCACATGGTTAATCAGCTATAGATCACATACGGCTGGGGCCGGAAGTTAACAAGAATTATTTATACTATATATTAAATTTCCCATTTATTGTATTTTATTAACGTCTACCCCTACCCCAACCCTAAACTCAACCGTCACAGTAATGTAAAAACAGATCTGGAGTCTGCTCTATTACTATAGCTGATTAACCACAAGAATTATTTATATTATTTATTAAATTTCCCATTAATTATATTTTATTAACATCTACCCCTACCCCAACCCTAAACCCAAGCGTCACAGTAATGTAAAAACAGATCTGAATCTGCAGTCTTCTCTTTTAGTATAGCTGATTAACCATGTGGATGGATGATTACAGCCTTCTGAGCCTACTAGTAGGCGCAGAAGGCCCTTACTGGCCCATATCTATCAGCTGATATCCACTGATAACGCCCATTCAATCAAATGATAACATTCGAATCGGGTGCCTTGAAATGGTTTTTAAAAAAAAAATGAAAATTGCTTTCATTGTAGGCAAAATAAAACAAATAAGACTTTTTTTTCATAAGAAAAAATATCATAGGAAATACTGTGAAAATCTCCTTGCTCTGTTAAATATCATTTGGGAAATATTTGAAAAAGAAACAGAAATTCACAGGAGTGCTAATAATTTTGACTTCAACTGTACATTGTGTTGCTCTATGCGGCTAATATGACCATACAGGACAGTTACACACGTCACAAGTCTCCATATGGTGACATCAGTACAAGGACATAAGAATAAAACAAGTGCTTTCATTCAACACTGCTACCGTAATGGATGACAAAATCCATGTAGTGTCAATGAGACCTCCTGTGCATTGATAGATCACCTTAAATGTGTTTCAATACAAACTCTGTTATTGTTCACTAATCTGTCTATTTATTCACTTGACAGTTAAAATATGAGACTGCTAGGATGAGTTATGGTCACTTGACAGATTCCCTGAAAAATGCTGCGGGCCAATGAAAGAAGTCGAAAATGTTCCAGCTGGAATGAATGGGCTGTCTGACAGAAAGATGGGAAATTTCCTGAAGTCTTTCCTGAGACTACAGGTATGTATTGATGATCAAAACTAATGTGTGTGTGTGTGTGTTTTCCGTAGCCTTTCTTGTGCCTTACTTCATCTAGAACCTCTAGGGTTGCCAGATCATCAGTGTCGTCACACGTTTGACTTTGAGACTTCATGTAGCTGTTTTTCTTGGTGTGGATACGCTCATGCCTGCAACAAAAGATTATGGTCTTTTGAAAAAGCAACCGTGAAAGTTAAAAATCACATTGCTTTCTCATTCAAATTACCTTGGTGGAGTTATTGATAAAGGCATTAAAGATAATGAGGAAAAAATCAATAGTTATGTAAGAAAATAGCTTTTTTTATTTTTTAAACCAAGTCATTTGAAGAGCACTGTGTCTAATTTTAACCTTTATTTTTTTCAAGGTCTTTCTATTCTACAGCTTTATTGTTGTCTCAGAATCTATACAGCATAAACTATAACTACCCTTGATTGTTACCAGCACTATGAAAATTGTGTTTTATATAGTAAATAGCTTTTATTAAATACGAGTTATACAGTACACGGATCTACTGTTTGTTTGTTTGTTTATTTTTTGGTCCCACTTTATATTAGGTGGCCTTAACTACTATGTACTTGCATCAAAAAATAAATACAATGTACTTACTGTGTTCACAATGTATTGCAGAACACTTACGATAGGGTTAGAGACCCTAGAGTTTGGTGGTATGGGTAGGTTTAAGGGTGGGTTAAGGTGTAAGGGATGGTCAACAGTGAAATTACAAATACAATTACAGACATTAATTACAGATGTAATCACATGGATGTACTTAATCAATCGTAAGTACAATGTAAAAACATGTATTTATACAATAAGTACATTGGAACCAATGATTAATTTCAGTGTAAGTACATATTAGTTAAGGCAACCTAATGTAGAGTGGACCTATTTTTTTTATTATTGTTCTTCTTAAATGTTTAAAAAAAAATTTTTATTATTATTATTATTATTTTAAATGGATTTTACTTTTTATTTAACCCAGTGTTTATTGCCTTTCTCATGAGGAGAAAACAAAATAAGAACTCTATCATAAACTCTTGAACAATGGATTCAAAAGGGAATTTAACATTAGCATGTAAAAATAAAAATAAAAATAAAAAAATAACAGGAGCTTTTGCAAACAAAATACTCTATAGATTTTGTCTCTGTAATTCTGTTGCACTGTAGAAGCTCTGTCACGAAAACAAATTCCTCGTATGTGTGAACATACCTGGCAATAAAGCTCTTTCTGATTCTGATTCTGATCAAAAGTTTGAGATCAGTGGGATTTTTAATTGAACAGAAAGTAACATTTATGAATAAAATATTACTTTAAAATATTACTTTTTAATATTACTACAGTATAAAGGTATATTCCATTGATCAAAAATAACAGATATCTTTTTACATTTGTGAAATATTCAATCATTCATACATTTTCCTTTGGCTTAGTCCCTTATTTATCAGGGGCCACCACTATTCCAGCATATGTTTTACACAGCGGATGCCCTTCCAACTGCAACCCAGTAATGGGAAAATTATTATTATTATTATTATTATTGAGTTGCAAATTTATAATGATTTCAAGAATCATGTGACAGAAGAAAGGAGTAATGATACATTTTAAAATAATTAAAATAGAATACACTTTAAATGAATAAATGTTTTTACATTTAAATGCAACACAAAATAAATTCAAATGAAAATAGAAAAGAGCTGTTTTAAATAATATTAATATTATACATTTTAAATGATATAAATTATTCATATTTCACAATATTTATGTTGTAGTGTATTTTTTATTAAATGAACGCAGCATTTAATATTTACTTCATGACATATAATGTGAAATAATCTGCTAATTAACAGTTGTTCAAAACTGGATTTCTGTTTATTTAATTTGAAATGATACATCTTTTTCTATGGGTGGACCTATTTATTTATTTATTTATTTATTATACAACATATGATTTAAACTAGTAAAAATATCATTCAAATTACTTGTATAAAAAAAAACGAGTTCAATTTGCAACATCAGTAATTGTCAGAGGGAGATCGAGTTCCAATGAAATGTAATTTGAAACAGAAAACATTACAAGCTATGAGTAACTGATATGTAACAGATATTTTTCCAGTGTAGTTTTACCAGGAAGTACAAATAATATAGCTAAAATGATAAAAACAAAACACAAATGCTGTTAGCTTAGCAATATGCTAATAGCAAATCCAACAAATGCTCTCTTAGAAACTAACAAACATGGACAAATCTTATGTTTGTGTTGTTACAAATAAGCACTGTTGGGATAGTAAGTCAGTATCGAACCATAATATTGCTCCAAACTATATATTTACACATTTAAAAGAACAACCTTTGGAAAAAAATAACTGGAAATTCCAGAGCCAATAAGCAGAAGATTTGAGCACATATGCTAAATGATACTAGCGTAATAGCTGCTACAATGAGTTGCCTAAAGATACGTCGGGTAAAAACACAAGAACAAAACATTGATTACACAATGAACACTTTAGGAAAGCAACAAGAGGACATGCCACAACACAAGATTCAGGGACAGGAAGTTACTGCTACTACATCCACAGGCTCTACATCCAGTCCACGTGACAGTCACTGTCTTTACCTGGAGTCACTGTCCCTTTCAGTTTTTCCAAGAAGGCTTAAACAATAGAAATAAAGTTACAATTTCAAGAGACATATATATTGTAGCAGAGGTTGTAATGATGGGTACCCTCTGTCTGGTAGAGCAATAATGTGTAGTCAGTCAGCATATATCCTGTATTCTTATGAACTTGTGTGTGTGTCTTTACAAGTAATATTCACTGACTTTCAAGGTTCACACAGGATCATTTTTCCATTGAGAATTACTTTTAAATAGTTTAAATTATTAAACTATGCTCATATGGAGATTTTATGTCATGCTATAATAGTCTAGCTATCGTTTGTCAACATTACATTTTAACAAAATATCATAAACCAGGAAAAAATATTATAATAAACAGTGTGCAATAAATGCAAGATGGGACTTTTAGTCATTCTGGCATCATATTAAATGTTCTGATGCATTGAAAATAAGCATTTTAATGTTTTCTTTTTTATTTCTTCATTTTATTTCACCACATTATGTATCACAGTTCCTCCATATGTATTAATGCACCATTTCTGAAGGCAATATTTTGTAAGATTATAAATTAGTTTAAATTATGGTTAGCTAAACCTAAAGGAGTTTCCTGACAAACTAACCTAGAATTAAACACACAATTATTTGCTATTTTGTAATTACCTCTATTGTCTGTAAAAGATGGTTAAAGTCTTATGACAAATGTACTGACAAGCATGAATGGAAATCTAAATTTAATTAAATTTTGATTGTATTTACATATGTGATCATGGACCACAACACCAGTCAATTCATTTAAAATTTAGATTAATACATATACATATGAAAGCTGAATGAATAAGCTCTCCATTGACGTATGGCTTGTTAGGATATAGGACTATATTATTAATTGAAAAGAATTTAAAATTTAAAATCTTATGGTTCAAAAAAATCTAAATATTGAGAAAATTGTCTTTAACAGTACAGTGCTTTTGTGCAGTGGAGTGCTTAGCAATGTACATTATTAATACAAAATGACATTTTGATATATTTGGGAATTTACCAAGTATATTTATGGAACATAATCTTTACTTAATAATCTAATGTTGGCAAGTGTAATTATAATGCCATAAATACACCTAAGCAACATAGGACATACTTTTTTTTTGTAATTACCCATAATGATTGCAATTTAGCACATTTAAAACAAAATGGGACAAAACCTCTAACAGACGCACAAATAAAAATTATTAAATCTGATTTAAAAAAATGTATTTAAGGGTAAAATATTTGTCTCTTTTTAAACATTAGGAGAACACTTTAGTGGCTAAACATTAAGAACATTTTATTTCATTTATAGCATACTATTTGCTAATGTACCTTGAAGATCTTAAGTACACCGCAAGTGCACATCAGTATAAATAAACACACTTAAACTGGGTTGACTGAAACTTTAAACTGAAAAAAATGGATTTCTAGTGCTAGAAATAAAGCGCAAAGTCTAGTCAGACACATTGGTTGACTCAGAAAGCATTAGAGCTGATATTTGCATCTAACTACCTTGTTTTCTCAATAACCCCCATTTGCTGGTTGAGGTCGATTAGCTCCATCAGCTGCTTCTGCAGCGTCTTCTCTCGGCCCACAATCTGTTTGATGAAGACATGCTGAAGAAGGTCAAGCACATTTGGCCTGAGCTCAAAATCCTTTATCAGACACCTGAAGGGGACACAATCGAAAAATGGGTGGAATTTGTGCTGTGATGTCTGAGATGTCACATTAAATAGCAAACGATAAGAACCAGATTCAGGAAACACAAACAAGCTAAAGGTTGTTGAGATGAATTCCATTTCAAACAATGTTCTGGTAATCAGCAGGAGGTTAATTAGAATATAATGAGCCATGTATGGCTTTAAAGAGAGTAATTAACATAGAAAATACTTTACAAAAAGAACAAATTTTGTATTTGCAACCAATACTTTTAACCTGTTACTCACTTGCGTATAAAATCATTAAAATCGTTTGACCAGAGCTCAGGCTGGTGTAGAGTGGGTGGAGGATTTCTGTTCAGAGAAAAAAAAAAACAGAGATAAGCAAGATGAGAAATGATGAACTGCTCACAGCAAATTAATCCCATTAATTTTAAAGGGAAATGCATTCCTCACTTGATAAGATTATTAGATGGCTGCTTAAAGTGGGCTGTGGTTAAGATGAATTGTTTAATTGGTTCTTAAAAGCACAGATGATAAAAAGTATACAAATGAAGAAAAATGTCTACCAGTTTACCAATATACTTGCATATGATATAAGAGAGACTGGGACAGATCTACAAATATGTATACTATAAATATAACAAAGGGCGGCATGGTGGTTCAGTGGTTAGCACTGTCGCCTAACAGCAAAAAGTTCGCTGGTTCAAGTCCCGGCTGGGCCAGTTGGCATTTCTGTTTAGAGTTTGCATGCTCTCCCCGTGTTCACGTGGGTTTCCTCTGGGTGCTCCGGTTTCCACCACAGTCCAAAGACATGCGCTATAGGTGAATTGGGTAAACTAAAATTGCAGTAGTGTATAAGTGTGTGTGAATGCGAGAGTGTATGGGTGTTTCTCAGTACTGGGTTGTGGCTGGAAGGGCGCTGCATAAACATATGCTGGAATAGGTGGTGGTTCATTCATGCTGGCGAATATGTGACCGCTAACCTGAATTCACCAAGATGGACATGTTCCTGGATTAACATCTATGTTGATCCTGGAACAACATTCCAATCAGCCAATCAGAATTAAGGATATGTTTACCATTTATGTTTAGGCTTACGGTTAGGTTTATGCACTTCTACATGATTGTTATCCAACTATTATTCCCCTCTGATTTTGGGAATAATTTCCAGTTATGGTTGGGTTTAGGTGTAGGGAAAAATGTTCCAGGATGAACATAGATGTTAATCCAGGACCGCATCGTACTTGGCAAAATCATGACATGCAATATGTGACAGTGATGAGTAATTGACTGGGATGCATTGAGGTCAGAAGTGAGACATTTCACTGCTGAAATTCCCAGCTCTGACTGTCTGGAAAAGCATAAGAACACTTTTCCTGGTTCAGAGCTGGTGTTTTGGTTGTAGAAAGGCAAAGAACCGATTTTGGAACTACACTCTGGCTCCAAACCGATACTCAACTGGCTTGGTGGAAAAGCAAAATCAGCAAACTGATGCTTAAAAATGCAAATGTATTCACAATTTCAACATTCTCAAACAGCTACAGTATATTACACCAAAGACTATAGAATACACAAGACGTGTCACTCGTATAGTTTTGAATGGGGAAAAGTGTAACATTCAATATGGCAAATGAAGCCCCGCCTTCTAGTACAGGAGCCAATCATCAATCGCTATAGACTAAGGATTCTCCAGGGGAGGGGTTCGGACCAGCTTAGCAAGCAATTTTGGAGAATTTGATGTTTCCTTATTCAAACAGAATGCCCGAGCATACTTCAAATATGGCCTGCGAGAGAAATGACTTGCCTTAAAGGGACTTTGATTACACGGTAAAGATAATACACACACTAAAAAAATCTAGGGTACCTTTAAGTTAACTGTGTCTTTATTTTCTGGCCAATAACTACATCTTGCACAGAAAATTATGAAATATAATCCAGAGCTATTTATTTTTCCAGTAAATGTGTGCTCTTGTGAAAAACACCCATGAAGGCAGCCAGAAAGCTCTTCCCTGTACAAGTAGATAAGTAAGCAGATAGACACTTAACGGTGTCACAGAGGACCTGACAAGCGTTCCCTGCTGTGGAACAATAGAGCTAATTAGCCATCATTTGGTGTCCTGGTGAAGGGGGCTATTAGCAAAGGGAGAGCAGGGTTGAGGAGGTGTTTCTCCAGCCCAACGGCTACAGGAACGCTCTCGCTAGCTGTATCTGACAGCGATTCATTACTCTAATGGGGGGCATACATCTCTGCTTATCACACGCTGCACCCCACACAAACAGCGGGTGTCAGATGCTTCAATGGAAATGCTTGGGCTATTCAAATGCAGCCTTATCGGAAACACAGACGCAAACAATAAAAGATTACAGACGAAAACAACAAGCCATCTGCAATTTAAAATGCACCGTTAAGAGAACTCATTTGAAAATCACCAGGGAACATGAATGATGTGGGATTTAGTTTGTTCTGGTATTAAACCCAAAATAAAAGAAGCAAATAATCAATAATACGCACTACCCTTAAAAAGAATGGATTTCTAATGTTTTTGAAGACTCTTATGATTACCAAGGCAGTCTTTATATGAACAAAAATATTATTCAAATGAAAAATGTCCTATTTTTGTAGAATTAATAATTGTGTTTATTACTGTGTAACTGCAACTTTTTAGCTCTTAGTCTGGGAATGGAACGTTTATAGTAATTTCTAGTTATAAACTGACAAAAAATGAGAAAAAAACCAGGAGAAAAAAAAAATACTTGCATTTTTCCCCCTGAATTATGGGTTCATATTTTAGAATAAGATTCAAAATGTCACGATCATCAGCGATCTAACCTATGCAAATCACCGGAGAACTACACATCTGCCACCACATGAACTACAACTACCATAATGCTTTCCACCAATCAACACCCGGTACAGCTGAAAATAATCCGCACACTCACACACACAGACACAGCTGCAACTCATGATCTATGATTACCTGGACTATAAGGACTCCTCTCATTTTTACTCACATTACTGAGTCTTGTTTTGCTGTAACACTACGAAGCCTTTCTTTGTCTTGTCTTTCCATGTTTTAATTCTTGCCTTGTTTTTCCGTATATTGATTCTTTGCCGCCTGTACTGACCATTCGCCTGTTTTTGACTACAATTCTGGATTTCCTGTTTGCCCCTGTTTTGACCGTTGCCTGCCTGACTACTCTTGTTAATAAACTGCACTTGGATCCTCAACTCCGTTGTCCAGCATCCTACCGTTAGACAGAACTGTGAGACAGTTCTCAAAATCGCACATATTACCTTTTTGTTTCTTGATTTTTGTTTATTTATTTTTTTTCCAGTGGCAGAAACAGGCTTCCAAAACATTTTAATAGAAAATGTCCATAGAACACTTTTAGAGTTTTGTGTGTGTGTGCTGACAAATATACTAAAAGATAATATTAAATAGAAATCTTCTGCAATATTTTTAAATGTCTTTACAACAACTTTTGACCAAATCCTTGCTTAATAAAAGCATTAATTGCCTGTTTCTCAAATAATATGTTTATTTATTAATTTATGGTTGCTTTGATGGTTGTATATGGCAAAACACTGACAATTGGGATAGATTTAACAAACATCTACTGTATCTTAACCTTTAGTTGAACCATTTTCTTTTTGTTCATCCATTAACATACAGTATCATTCACATATTCAGATTGTGCACCGGCTCTCACTGGATGTGGTTATTTCTGGTTTATTTTGGCTCTCAGCCTCTGTCCGCCAGCTAAATGTGTGTGTATTCCTGCTTGTGGTTTGCTTTGCTGGAGGTGGGGGGCTGAACGCAGACATTGCCCAGGGCTTGAGGCTTTAGTCTGGTCTAATCTAGGTCACACAAACATAACACTTAACATGCTGTCAGCATGTGCCACTGGCCTGCCGAAAACTGGATACAAACCAACTCTCAAACCCACAGTATAATCGTCATACCATATAATCACACAAATCATTCAGCATAAAACACATTAGTTTATAGCTGACCAATGCAAATCTGAAAGAGTAAAATGTGGGATATATAAAAAAGCACCACCAACAACAAATAACCAATTTGATATAATCTTGCCTAAACTACAACAAAAAGATTTATATTTAGCAACAAAAATCTCAGATTTAAATGTATTTTATATTTAGGATGTATCATGTGCAATTTTATGCATTCACTGTGCTACATATTTTAAGGTTTAAAGAAAAAATATATATATTTTATATAAACAAATATTCAAATTTCTAACAGTACAGCATCCGGGAACCTTTGGCATACTCTTTTCAACATACTACTCAAACCAGCAACCTTCTTGCTATGAGGCGGCAGTGCTGACCACTGAATTGGGACGCAACACAATACACCAAAGAGTACTGCATTTTCAAAACAAAATGAATAATCCATTCCAAACTAAATCTTGAGTGAAATATTTTGAGAGCATTGGAATTTGTGATTATAATGGCAGCGTTCCAGTTTTGTCACATTGCATTGCTCATTTTCAGTCTGGATGGGTGGGGGTGAAGGTGTGTTTTTTCTTCTTATAAGAAAAACCAAGAACATGAGCGCGACTAAACAAAGACAGCCTGCAGTGTGTACATGAGCAGTCAAAAGCATTAGCACGCTGCTCTGTGATTATACCCAGCCCCCCCATCACTCACTGCAGCAGCGCTCTATAGATGATGCACATGTGAGGTTTACTGGAACACGAAAGTGCTGCACCATCAAGATGACACTAGTGATAACAGTTTCTGGTCTGCGCATGAAAACAGTAAACAATCCCATTTCACCTTCAGACAGGTTGGTGCATAATGGAGAGAAAATTGCTTAGCTTGTATCTGCTTTCAAGATATCAAGAAAGTATGTTTGCATCTACAAAACATGCTGTAGGATGGAAAGAGCTGAAAGGAAATTCTTAGATACACAATTTTTTTTTTTAAATGAGCATGAAAATGTACAGAGGCCCTAAAGGGACATGTGCAAAAATAATAATGAAGACTTTTGCAATACTATGATGTGTGCACAAGATACATATCCCGTGCGACGACATAGAGATACAAATCGAGCGCGTACGACATGGTATTGCATGCACACAACATAGACATGCGCACGACATTACATATCCCGTGCAATGACATAGACATACAAATTGCGTGCATACGACATAAACATACATATCGCATGCGCACGACAGACATATCGTGTGCACATGACATAGACATATGTATTGCGTTCACATGACACAGACATACGTAATGCGTGCGCACGCGAAAGTCTTTTATTTTTATTTTTGCACATCACTTTAGGGGCTCCATAAAAAAGTGTGCCTGCAGATTTATTTATTTTGATTATTCTGAATACAAGAAATATGGGATATGTTAAAAAAGTTACCTATATATTACGGTAACATTTTAGCTTAAAGACAAATTTTCACTATTAACTAGTGGCTTATTGGCTGTTTATTAGTACTTATAAAGTACAGTACATATGCTGCATGGTTTATTTCTACGTTCCTAATCCTTCTCTCTCTCTTTTTTTGCTTACAGCTGCTGTAACTGAAAAAACCTAATAATGAACACATCCTGTGGTCTGACAGCTCCAAGGCTCAAACATACAGTAGTGTCATCCATTTCTATGCTAAAATCACAAATTATTCCTTATACTGACACAAATGTGACCTTGTGGACGGTGAAGTTTTTATTTTGGTGTCTGAATATCAAGTACAAGGCATTTCACACTTGACTCCTCTTTAAAAGAACTGAACCCAGAGCTCTTGAAGTGGACCAAAAAGTGGGCCAAGCAAAAACAGACCCAATTTTCTTCAGGTTCACACCCTCACTGTTCCTCAGAGATAATTAGATCATTTGTTGGACCATTTCAGCAGTAATGGGGTCTCAGAGCTCTTTGTGTTCATACTGTTTCTTTCTATGCAAGATGTTTTACTTGTACATCGTTCAAATTGTTATTGTAAAAATATATTTGTTTTTGCTATTAGGAAAATATTGAATTCATATTATATTTCTATATATTATATTCAAACTAAATGGGGTAAAATCAATTTTGCTTACTTTTTTTTTTAACTTATTTAACTTATTTACAATATAAAAAGCCTTTAAAAAAAACTTTAAGCCCAAAAAACTGTCTCTGCTAAAATTAATTGAACATATGCTTGTGATGCCCTTTATTTTATTTTATTTTATTTTATTTTATTTTATTTTATTTTATTTAAATTTGTTGCATTAACAAAATGTTAAAATATGAGCATTTTTTCTTTTAATTTTTTTAAAAGTATATAAAAGTAAATAAATAAAAGCAATAATATGCAAATTGTTTACATGTAAACAAACAATACTGATGCCCCCTTCTTCTTTAAAAAAAAAACCTTCTTTCAATATAATAGAAATGTTCATAAAATAAAAACAGTATTAGCTGGTCACAAAACAGTATTAAAAGTTAAAAAAATAAAACAAATGTATTATTGCAGAAGTGCATATGTACTCTCATCTGTTCATAATATTCCTCTTCCAACTTCCAACATATTCCTCTTCCAAGCCAAGCCGTGCCAATATTTCAAAGCAAACCATTCTCAGACCACCTCTAGAGATAGTCTCAACTCTCTTCTCTTTAAAAGTATCTTAACTCATTTAGAGTGTTTACATATGGGCCAAAAATCAAACAAACCCTGCCTCCGAAAGTGTCACTACAGTACAAATATGTGTCATAACTACAAGAACCAGGGCGTTTTACCTTGGGATTTTGAAGAGAGCTCTCATTGGATGAAGTTCAGCTAGAGGCGGGTCTCCATCACCCAGCTCTATGGCTGTGATTCCCAAAGACCAAACATCACAGCGCTCATCATATGTGGAGTCCAGCTGCTGCTCACACGCAATGACCTGGTCAAATACACAAACACGGTCATTACCGAACTGCAGATGTCTATTACTGATGACTAATAAGCTGTCAATAAAACACATATAGTTGAAGTCTGAATTATTAGCCCCCTGTAAAATTTTTTCCCAATTTCTGTTTTAATGGAAAGAAGACATTTCTAAGCATAATAGTTTTAATAACTAATTTCTAATAATTGATTTCTTTTATCTTTGCCATGATGACAGTACATCATATTTTACTAGATATTTTTTCAAGACACTAGTATTCAGCTTAAAGTGACATTTAAAGGCTTAACTAGGTTAATTAGGCAAGTTAGGGTAATTAGGCAAATCATTGTATAATGATGGTTTGTTCTGTAGACAATCAAAAATATATATATTGCTTAAAGTGGCTAATAATATTGACCTTAAAATGGTTTATAAAAATAAAAACTGCTTTTATTCTAGACAAAATAAAACAAATAAGATTTTTTACCAGAAGAAAAAAATATTATAGGAAATACTGTGAAAATTTCCTTGCTCTGTTTTGACTTCAACTGTAGCTGCAGAAAAATAGGGAATCATTTGTTTATTAAAGTGAAATACAATTACCGGTTTAACAGGCAGAGCCAATTACATGTAACTAGCATAGACATGACACATATTTGCTGTTACAATTGAAATGCCTGTTTGTAGTTTTTGTATTATGTTGTATACAGTTTAAAGTATGCAATGTGTGACATTCTGAAAAAAAAGACAAAAAACAAACAAACAAACAAATAAATAAATGAATGAAGAAAGGAACGAACCAACAAACAAAAACCAACAAACAAACAATAAATAAATGAATGAAGAAAGGAACGAACCAACGAACAAAAACCAACAAACAAACAAACAATAAATAAATGAATGAATGAATGAAGAAAGGAACGAACAAACAAACAAACAAACAAAAAAACAACCAACAAACAATAAATAAATAAATACATCAATACGTAAAGAAGTAAATAAATAAATAAATCCCTTTTAAATTATCGTTCGCATTTTTCAAATGAAATCAGAAATACAATGATAAAAATATAAATTGATTGTGTTGAATTCAAAAACAGTCTCAAAGAAATGAAGCCTTCTTCCATCATTAGATTATATTGTTTGCAATACAGCATGTTATCATACTATACATATATGATATTATAATATATAAGTATTAATGTTTAACATGTTTAACAGTACAGAAAATACACTCTTACACCCTCCAAAAGCATGAAGTTTTCTTTCATATATTATCTAAAATGTACAATTAAAATTAATTAAAGTTAAATTAGCAGGGGCATTAGAAATATAAAGAGACTGCAGAGAGATTTAAAAACAATAAAACATATTTTTTTCTACATAATTAGAATTATTCTTATGCCTCTTTGTTGATATATGATATCATTCAGTAAACTAAATGTACCTAAAAATAAGAATAAATAAATAAATAAATAAATAAATAAATAAATAAATAAATAAATAAATAAACACAAATAAATAAACACAAATAAATAATAACATAAAATAAACCTTACCTCAGAATTAGAAACACAAATAAACAGTGTAGCTTCTTTGGTATATATAATCTGTGCGAATGATCCAGATATGAACTTAGAATGTTCCCTATAGATGTTTTGGGAGTCTAAACGTGCACTAACGAAAAATCCCTGTTTGTGTTTTGATTGTATTGACACCTAGGACAAATTGAGGCACGTAAGCCTCTACCCTTGAGTCATATGGAAATTATGGCTTCGATGCTCAAAACAACTTCAGAGCTGTAGTTCTCTTCCCCTGTCTCATATGGAAATCTTATGGAAAAAAAACTAAACCAACAAAAACATTTGCAGTCCACAAAGTCACCTCCATGCTTTGCAAACTGCTTGCCAACGGTCTCACCTCAGGAGCCATCCAGAAGGGCGTTCCAACTGAAGTATTCCTCCTTAGCCGGGTGTTTGTGAGCTGGGCTGAAACCCCTGATCAGAGGAAAAAAAATGGACATATTTTAATGTAATGTAGTTATGCAAAAAGACTGGAGGGTAATGAATGTCTTTGTATTGTCTTCAGATATACTTAATGGACATCTTGCACAATATTGTTCTGTCTTATGTAAAAGTACTTGTATAGTCTGTCTTAAGGCCACGGCCCCACGGGGATTAATCTAACTCACTCCATTGACTTTCTATTGCGGAAGGGTTCTCTTCTTGTCAATTCATTCGTTCATTTTCTTTTGGCTTAGTCTCTGATTTATCAGAGGTCGCCACAGCAGAATGAACCACCAACTATTCCAGCATATGTTTTACGCAGCAGATGCCTTTCCAGCCGCAACCAAGTGGGAAACACCCATACACTACGGCCAATTAAGTTAATCTAATTCACTTATAGTGCATGTGTTTGGACTGTGGGGGAAACCGGAGCACTCGGAGAAAACCCAAGGCAACACGGGGAGAATATGCAAACTTTACACAGAAATGCCAACTGGCCCAGTCGGGACTCGAACCAGCGACCGACCGTGCCGCCCCATTTCCTCTTAATAAAGTTAAAAAAAACAATGTCTTAAAGTTTCTATGTGACAAAAGTAAAGTACACAAGCTAAAAAATAAAGAAAGTTTTTATTACCTGTCGACTCCAACAAATGATTGCTTAAGGACACAAAAGTAGAGCTCAACGTCGCATTAGAGAACTAAAGTTGGATTATGATGTGTTGTGGTCTGTCTCTATAGTTAAGTATTTATAGTATATGTATAGTTAGTAGTTAGTACACTGTAAAACCCAATAAGTTAAAACTCAATAACTGTTTGAGGAAACCGATTGCCACAAACCATTTAAGGTTTGAAAAAAATGGTTTGAGCCTGCATGTAAATTTATATATACAGTTGAAATCAGAATTATTAAACCCCCTTTGATTTTTTTTCTTTTTAAAATATTTCCCAAATTATGTTTCACAGAGCAAGGAAATTTTCACAGAATGTCTGATAATATTTTTTCTTCTGGAGAAAGTCTTATTTGTTTTATTTCGGCTATAATAAAAGCAGTTTTTAATTTTTTAAAAACCATTTTAAGGTCAAAATTATTAGCCCCTTTAAGCTCTATTTGTTTTCGATAGTCTACAGAACAAACCATGGTTATACAATAACTTGCCTAATTACCCTATCCTGCCTAGTTAACCTAATTAACCTAGTTAAGCCTTTAAATGTCACTTTAAGCTGTATAGAAGTGTCTTGAAAAATATCTAGTAACATATTATGTACTGTCATCATGGCAAAGATAAAATAAATCAGTTATTAGAAATGAGTTATTAAAACTATTATGTTTAGAAATGTGTTGAAAAATATACATATTTATATGTATATATATATATATGTATATATATATATATATATATATATATATATATATATATATATATATATACAGTTGAAGTCAGAATTATTAAACACCCTGAATTATTAGCCCCCCTGTTTCTTTTTTTCCCCAATTTCTGTTTAACGAAGAGAAGATTATATACATTATTTGTGTTGCTATCGTCAAACATTTAGAGTTTTAGTAACTTAAACATCTGAATTAAGTCCAAACAACTATATAGCTACTCAAATGGTTTGGTGTTGCTTCTAGCATTAAAGTTAAGTTAACACAAAAAAAATGTAACTAATTCATCCATAACTAATTTGGTTTGAGTTCTGCCTAATATAAAAAGTTTTTGAGTTACCATAACTCTTTTTCATTGAGTCAAAGTAACTTTTTTTAAAATTATAAGTTAAACTAACTTATTTCATTTAGGGATTTTCACTGTTAGGTTTTACAGTGGTAATATATGGTATATACGGTAGTTATGCATACACTGTAAAAAATGCTGGGTTTCATACAATTCATTCATGTTGTCCCAACATATCTATTAAGTTAGCTTAATCGTTTTTTGTTTTGTTTCGTTTTTTTACAAATTTAAGTGGACTGAACATAAAACAATTAAGTTGTCCTCCCCCAAAAAACGTATGAATTGTGTTGTTTCAACTCAGTTTAAATAAGTATATTTATGTAGCACCTGTGGTCCTGCGAGTCATGACATTTCATTTCACTTTATGTCCACACATGTAGTGGAATGACAATAAAGCTCAGCTTGACTTGACTTGACATCTAATGAACTGGCTTTTAGCCAAGTAGCAATGGAAACACAATTTGAATAGATATCAAGCAAGGTCCCAAAGAAAACAAAAAGGGTTGCCCTGGTTTGCGCTAACATCAAACATCACAGTGCTGATCCTGAAGGGACACTGTCTTGCAACGTTTAGCTCTAATCAAACACAATTGAAAAATTTTACAAAAAAAATTCAGGAGTACTCAGATACGTGTGTTTAATTAGAAATGTAGCTACTAAGACCTCTGCGTTAGCCTTCAGATTGTAACTTAAGTCATTATTTACCCAAAATGTTCAGGGTGGTCACTATTGTAAGAGCTGCATGAATATCATGCTGCACATGGGTTTTAAAAGACATGATGGAGGGTAAAGAAAAACAAATGAATATTAGTTTTAAGGTTGATTAGCATGATTCATTTACATAGCAAGCTAATTTGTGTAAGATGTTAAGATTAGTTTTCAGACAAGGTAATGAATACCCTGACATAACTGACAGAAAGTGGTGTGAGTTGCAAGGTAATACAAGGATAGTGGCTAGCATTAGGCAGGTTTCGCTTTTATGGTACAGTGGTTGCAATGGCCAGCTACTGGAGCTAGAATTATTCAAGCAAACCTCATTCATCTGATCTCAAGAGACACACTAGTGACACAAGCTAGAGGCTACTGTCTTTAGCATCATTGTTAGCATGCCTGCCTCCCGTGCTAGAATCGCTAGTACAACATTTGCTGCTAATGAAGTTATTTTCAAATCTAGCAGTAGAGATGAGCAAAATGGACTTAAAATTATATCATGATATTTTCTGGTATTTATTGCGATAACGATTTTAGTGGTAACAATTCATATGTATTCAATGAGAGACAAAAAATAGTAATCTTCGCTAATCTTTCAACATTATTAATTTAATACCATATCAGAAGCATTGGCTATATTAACACTTGTAGTAAATATTCGATATATAACTTAGTTTCTTAATCATTCATTGTACAAAAAACATACAAATAACAACATTGATAAAAGTAATATAAATTTGATCAATCATAAATACTCTAAAACTCGTCCAGAAGACACCTTTTTAAACTTTACCCTTAAAATATTTCCTCTGTTTTTTTGAACATTTTTGAACATTCTCTAATATAAGTGTATTTATATTACAATTTAGCTTACCCAATTCACCTATAGCGCATGTCTTTGGACTTGTGGGGGAAACCGGAGAACCCGGAGGAAACCCACACAAACATGGGGAGAAAATGCAAACTCCACACAGAAATGCCAACTGACCCAGCCGAGGCTCGAACCAGTGACCTTCTTGCTGTGAGGCGACAGCACTACCCACTGCGCCACCGCGCTGCCCCTGCAAAAATTCACTCGACAATTTATATGAATTTATATGAATATGAAGAACCACAAACAACCATATTCCATTAAAACTGAAACGTTCATAGCACATTAATCTCTTCGCTTTTTTTGCTTCTAAAATTATCCAAGATGCATTTAGAATCTTTTTAAAAGAACCTTCCCTCTAGTTCTAAAGGATTAAAGCTTTTGAATCACCAGTATTAAGTAAACAGCAGATTTCTGGCAGTTCCAAAAAGAATTTCTTGCATTCATAACACTCACGAACATATTAAATCCCCATAACACAGGAAACGAACACAAAAACGTTGATTTGTGTATACTATGGGCTGTAAATGTACAAGAGACAATATATGCACTGAAGAACAACACACACAAACACACACACTACTAAACAGTCTCCTGCGGCTGTTTCCTTTCTGCCACATTAGATCCACACGGGGCCCCGGGGCCGGTCTTAATAATCATCAGAGATAACACTGCCAATTAGAATATTCATGACAAAGCCACTAAAGCGTCCTCCTCCACTCCCCCCTTCCTCTCGCTCTTTTTGTCTAATATTGCAGGTTTTTTTTCCTTCCCTTTATTCAGATGAGTCAGTGTGGGGGCTTTATCTGCTCAGTATAGCGTGAGCCCCTTCACACGGATAACGCATTAGGCCTGCGTGACTCTGAGCTCAGAGACGTGGGCACGTGGAGCCCCATACTGCCTCGGTCCGACAGCCACCCACTCGCCGTGGCTCCATTCCTGACAGTGGGAGACAGATATCGCCCCCAGCACGACTCTGGCTGAGCACTCAGCAAATGCACTGCTTTTTTTGAAAAAATTAGGTTGACAGGGTAAACTGAGCAACGTTCAAGGGAGGTTTTTTTATATGGTTTGGAGTGGAAAGACAATGGGAAAGATTTAATGTCATGTTTTTACAATTGGTCATTGAGCAATACATTTTTAAAAATAAAAATAATTATTAAGGCCAGCATGGTGGGTCAGTGGGTAGCACTGTCGCCTCACAGCAAGAAAGTCGCTGGTTCGAGTCCCGGCAGGGCCAGTTGGCATTTCTGTGTGGAGTTTGCATGTTCTGCCCATGTCCACGTGGGTTTCCTCCACAGTCCAAAGACATGAGCTATAGGTGAATTGGGTAAACAAAATTGGCCATAGTGTATGAGTGTGTGTGTGAGAGTGTGTGGGTGTTTCCCAGTTATCATATATCATTAGAAAAAAAAATAGGAATCTGATAAAGTTTTAAATTAAAAACATAGCCTATTGTCAGTTATTAGGCAAATATCAAACTGGACAGCACATTCAACTTTCCTCATAATTTGGGATGTTGATTTGGCACGGCATGACTTCAGAAAGGGAAGTCATGCTGTGCCAAATTCAGCGCCTCAAATTCGGTATCGACAGCCAACATAGGATTCCGCTGGGTCTTAAAGCCACATTCGATAGGTTATTTTCACAATTTATCATGGCATAGCAGTCAAAATAGGACAAATGAACTCACGTATGGGACAAATTCTGGACTTTTGTCAGTGAGGGGTGGGTCTTTCAAACCATCGAACCCCACCTGGCTATGGGCCTGTTAAAGGAACACATTTATAATAACTGCACACCATAAATCATGCATTAAGCATTAGCCAATAGTAAATTAATCATTTGTAAAGCATTAAATCTACATTAATAGACATTGGTAAGCAGTTTATAGGTGGCACAGTGGCTCAGTGGTTAGCACTGTTGCCTCACAGCAAGAAGGTTACTGGTTCGAGTCCCAGCTGGGCCAGTTGCCGTTTCTGTGTGGAGTTTGCATGTTCTCCCCGTGTTCGCATGGGTTTCCTCCGGGTGCTCCGGCTTCCCCCACAAGTCCAAAGACATGCACTACAAGTGAATTGGGTAAACAAAATTGGCTGTAGTGTATGAGTGGGTGTGTGAATGTGAGAGTGTATGGTGTTTTCCAGTACTGGGTTGCAGCTGGAAGGGCATCTGCTGTGTAAAACATTTGCCATAATAGTTGGCAGTTCATTCCGCTGTGGCGACCTCTGAAATAGAGACTAAGCCGAAGGAAAATGAATGAATGAATAATTATTCATATTAAACAGGCCCGTAGCCAGCCTGGTGAAAGGGGTGGTTCTTTTATTCTCAAAAGTGGACCTTTTTGCGGTTCTTCAGAACATTAAGTCATGCTGTGCCGAATTCGGCGTCCCAAATCTGTACCGACAGCCAACATAGGATTTCGTTGGGTCTTAAAGCCATTTTCGATGGGTTATTTTCAAAAAATTTTATGGCATAGCAGTCAAAAAAGGACAAATTGAGCTCATGTATGGGACAAATTCTGGACCTTTGTCAGTGAGGGGTGGGTCTTTCGAATAATTAACTTTTCACTACTAAATTAAGTATTGCATTATTTACAAAGCAGTAATTTAAGAGTAGTGGGTGTTTTTTTAGGTCATTAAGAATGAGAAAGTAAATGACTAATAAACTACTGAATATTGTACTTCATTTAAAGCCAGTGTCCTTCAAGCCTTGTCTAAAATGAAGGCAGGGTTACATGATTTGGTTATTAAGCCTCCATAAATGATACGCAAATTGGAAATGATTTGCTTGGATCACAACAGAAACCAGCATGTGGTTTGGTTTGACAATCATGACTTTCATTTGTTTCCTTTTTTTTTTTTGAAACAATACAAACAAATATGTTGGAGCAGAATATATTGAAGAGCTTGTGTTTAAGTTGTTTTCTTTTTAGTTTTTTTAAGTTTCTAGTCAGTAATAGAGAAAAGGTCAGATTAGCTCAACCTATTAACACTTGCTTGTAAATTCCATACATTTTACATCTATATTTTCCCCTGTATGCTGTCATATTTAATACTTTGTTTACTTAATATACTGTAATAGTTCAGGAGTATAGTTCCAAGTTAATGTGTTAATTATAACAGCATCATTATTTGTATACAATATTTAGATATTTAGATGTGGCCTCAAATAAAAGCTACAAATGTACACATTTTTCAGCATGGCCTTTAAAGCTTTAAAGACCTTTCAGGAACATGTCTCTGTGTCATGCTCTATAATGCCACATTATCATTTAGCATTTATGGTTGCATTAACACCAATCAGCCACTCTGCATGCACTGCTTATGTAAATGCTTCACGTTTAAATATGCAAAACCATATATTCCGAAAGCACTGGCTTATTTATGAGAATGCTAGTCTATGTTAAATCTAGTAGAAGTTTAAAGTGTTAACATATATTAATATCTAACCTAATGGAAATTATTTATCCCTGCGTCCACATTATATTTCATCTGCAACAACAAATTTATAAAAGCATATTTGGTCATTAACTTCTGAATGCATAATTATGCAAACCTAAGATTTCTCTAAGAATGCCTGATTAACCTCCAACATAGTATGAAATTAAATATGAAAGAAATGTGGATGATGTGGCCAGATGATTGACAGGACATGTTACTAAGCAACAGAATGATCCATTAATGAGAAAGTAGTATACCATCTGTTACATACTAATTAGGACATTACTTTTAGAACACATAAGGAGATAGTATAAGTATAAGTAGAAGAATTGTGAAGCACCAGCTGTGTATACAGTAGGCTGATGGAATACCATTGGTTAGATTTCTGTGATGTCACTGAGGAGTTCAGCCCTTGTCCTTGACAAACTCTGACACTAAGCTCTTCCTGCTGACAGCAACTTTAGACTTTTTGCTACAGCAGTTTAGAGATTCTTGCATGACTCATCACTCCATCAAGCTCTCTTTTACCTCATTCTCTCTCTCTCTCTCTCTCTCTCTCTCTCTCTCTGTCTATGTGTGTTAAAGGGATTTTTTTGTGAAAATGTTAAAAATAAGGGTTGTAAGATGTTTTTTGTCATATTTTTTTATAGAATTTGTTATGCAATCTGTGCATATTGTCTCCCCTTGTAATTGAAATTAAATGGGTTTTTGAAAAAATAATAATAATCTCAAAATGTGAGGAGATGCTATTCTTTGCAATATGCTTGCAGTAAAGGAGTATTTTATAGTATTGTAAATGTAAGGAAGTATGTTTGAATTGTTTTTGTAAGGGATTATGTAGTATGTGCTATATGTATTTATGTAAAATATGTTTGTTTGTTTGTTTTTAAGAATTGTAATAGCTTGTTGATTGTAATAAAATGTATTTTTAAAGTTTTCAGTTCTCTCTCTTTAAAATTTGTAGCATTTCTGGTAAAGTTTTTCATCTCTTTTGTGATTGGCTTTAGATAAATTAAGAATTTTTTATTTTTTTTTACCATGTTAGGTCTCATGTTTACAAAAAAACACATTTATTATGGGAGTAAAGTTTAAAAAAATATGGAAAGCACAATCTGTAATTAGCAATTTTTTGGTGGGACACGCTAAATTTGGTCGTTTTAAAATCACATAAATGTAAAAATTAAATGGGAAAATGCTGACTTGCTTGCAAAATGCTGCAGCAGGCCTGTTAACTGGTATTTGTAAATATGACCACATTTTACCCTGTTTTAGCTTTGCTTCATTGGTTGCCAGTGCATTTTAGAATACAGTTTAAAATTCTTTTATTTGTTTTGAAATCTTTAAATGGTCTTGCCCCACCTTATATCTCTGAGCTGATACACCCCTATAAGCCCACTCGTACTCTCAGGTCAGCTGATCAGCTGTTTCCTGATTATGCCAAAAACGAAGCGTAAGCTTAGAGGGGACCGTGCTTTTGCTGTGGTAGATCCTAGACTCTGGAATGATTTGCCTCTGCCCATTTGACAGGCCTCTTCTTTGTTTTCATTTAAATCAGCTATTAAAACTCATCTTTTTCCATTGGCCTTTGATACCTGATTTTATCTACTAGTTATTTAAATTGAAACTTGCAACATAGGCTCATTCTGAAAACGTAGCCCTATGTACATTTCTGGAGATCACGAATTATGAAGCCAGAGGTACGTATGGCTGCATTTCGTCTTTAAAATGAACGCTACGGGGCGGTATGACGCAGTTCCTTTTTGCACTTACCAGCTGACAGCTTACCTCCATGTGAACGGCTTTCCCACTGTTACCAGTTTGTCGTGGCTTGCTGCGTACAACGGAGGATTTGAGACACAGAGCCGAATTGACTGCGACAACGGGGTTCAAGCCTGGCAAAAAACGGTTCCAGAAAGCAGGGAAGACAAAAATAGAAGCCAAAAAATAAAATAAACAAGTAAATAACAAGGTTAGAATGTGGTAAAATCTGAAATTGTGGTAAAAATCAGGGAGCTTTTCTTTTTCTGGATTGCTTTTCAAAACACTGTCGGTTGGGTTTAGGGAAGGGGGTGATCGGGGTTATCGGTCGGACAGTGGCCTCTGGTGGATTTACGCAAGAATAGCAGGTGCGAATGGCACTCGCGAGAGAAATTTAAGATCTCAAAAAGCATACACAGCGGCCTCTGGCGAATTCACGAAAACAAAAACTGCAAAAAAACGTAGCTCCTGGGACATATTTGGCACACTCCAGAAACATATATAGGGCTACATTTTCAGAATGAGCCTGGGTTGTAAAATATATATATTTTTAGGTATTTTAGCTACATTTTACCCTACTGTATGTGTTATGTATTTTATATACTATCATGCTTATTTTGTTGTATGTTTCTGTAAAGCACTTTAGCTCACTTCTGTGTTTTTTAAAGTGCTTTAAAGTTTGAATTGAATTGAATGTTCAAATCTTTAGTAGAGTAATGGGTCACTCTGCGTTGTAACTTAACAAATAACATGTATTTACTTGATGTGACGTGGTGTGTGAAAAATGCTCTTGTGAGGAGAGGAGAATTTTGAGAATTATGTGTAATTAATATTGTGTAAAGAGTATAAATTGTTAAAATCTCTCTCTCTCTCTCCATTACAGTCTTCTACCCCTCCCCAAAAAGAGGAGGATGTCCTGTTATCTCTCACGTTCCTGGGATGCATTCGACTAATTACAGGCTTTATGTGCCTCTGCTCTGGGGCTGATACCCCAATGAGGGTGGCTTTGGGGAGGGGTGGGGGGCAAATATCTCATCTGAGGGGCTAAATGTAGCCTAGAGAATAACATAAGAAGAGATTACATTTAGAATGGATTTTAGTCTGGAAATTAATCGTGACGGGGTGAAGGGAACGTGTGGAGCATAGCAAGCGACATCACAATAGCGTACGATTGGCTGTTTACACGCAGGAAAAGCATTTACTGGCTTTCTAAAGGTTTATAAGCTCTCATGTACTGGCAGAGGCTCTTAGAAATGCTCCACTTACAGGCTCTGTGAAAAGGCCACACGTTTTCCCAAAACTAATGAAAAGAGGCAGTCGGGAATGGCCTGTTTCACTGTTGTATTTATGAACACTTATTCTTCACAAATAGAGACTATATTAGAGATACTAAGTTATGAGAAAAAGGGTTATATTATGAATATGAGGCTGGTAAATGTAAAAATTAAAAACAGATTGCACATAAGAGCATGTTCACAATTTGATTAAAATATTAGGTAACACTTAAAGGGGGTGTTCATAAGACCAACCCAGGCTCATTCTGAAAACGTAGCCCTATATCCATTTCTGGAGAGCGCCAAATCTGGAGGTATGTTTTTGTGAAGGTTTTGTTTTCGCGAATGCACCAAAGGTTGATGTGTATGCTTTTTGAGATCTCAGATTTCTCTCGCGAGTGCCATTCGCGCGTAAATTCACCAGAGGCCACTGTCGACTGACTGACTGACTGACTGACCGACTGACCGATTCCCCCACCCTCCCTCTTCCATAAACCGAACCGATTGCACCGATTGACCAGCACCCACCCACTTCCTTAAACCCAATCGACAGTGTTTTCAAAAGCACCGATTAACCAGTGCCCACCCACTTCACTAAACCCAACCGACAGTGTTTTCAAAAGCATTGAATGACCAGCAACCACCCACTTCCTTAAACCCAACCGACAGTGTTTTCAAAAGCACCAATTGACCAGCGCCCACCCACTTCCTTAAACCCAACTGACAGTGTTTTCAAAAGCACTGATTGACCAGCGCCAACCCACTTTACTAAACCCAACCGACAGTGTTTTCAAAAGCACCAATTGACCAGCGCCCACCCACTTCCTTAAACCCAACTGACAGTGTTTTCAAAAGCACTGATTGACCAGCGCCAACCCACTTTACTAAACCTAACCGACAGTGTTTTCAAAAGCACAGATTGATCAGCGCCAACCCACTTCCTTAAACCCAACCGACAGTGTTTTCAAAAGCACCGATTGACCAGCGCCCACCCACTTCACTATACCCAACCGACAGTGTTTTCAAAATCACAGATTGACCAGCGCCCACCCGCTTCCTTAAACCCAACCGACAGTGTTTTCAAAAGCAATCCAGAAAAAGAAAAGCCCTCGCGGCAGCCTAATTTTTACCATGTTTTCAGATTTTACCACATTCTCACCGCTATTTACTTGTTTATTTTATTTTTTGGCTTTTGTTTTTGTCTTACCTGCTTTCTGGAACCGTTATTCGCCAGACTCGAACCCCCTCATCGCAGCCAGCTCTTCTCTGCGTCTCAAGTCAGCCGACAGACGGTGCAAGCGACTGGACAAACTGGTAACAGCAGGAAAGCCATCCATACGGAGGTAAGCAGTCAGCTGGTAAGTGCGAAAAGGAACGGCGTCATACCACCCTGTAGCGTTCGTTTTAAAGACGAAATGCAGCCATACGTACCTCTGGCTACATAATTAGCGATTTCCAGAAATAGATATAGGGCTACTTTTTTTAGAATGAGCCTATGTTGCATAAGACCATGAAACCTTTACATCATGAATGTGAATGGGATTTTATGCATGCTTATGACAACTGTGTCATTTTAAGTGCAAATATGACATTGTTTGTTGTTTAATGTTATATGACAACTTGACATAAACAAATACATCACAAACAGTCTTTATCTTTGTCGTGACAACTTTACGTTTCCAAGACTAAATAACTTTGTCAAATAAATCTGTCATAAACATAACTGTCATAAGGTCATTAGAATTGTGTCATGGATATTTTTCTGTGTAACGGTGAGTCGGGGGACAACAGAGTTGAGGATCCACGTGCAGTTTATTAACAAGAAAGTCGTGCAGGCAATGGTCACAAACAGGAGCATAAAAGTAATGCAAATAGCAAGGTCAAAAACAGGCAAATGGTCAGGCTAGGCAGCAAAGAATCAAACACGGTAAATAAGCAAAAGGTTAAAAAACACCAGACAAGAAAAAAACACTTTGTAATGTTAGCAAGTAAACAAGTCTCAGCACTGTGTGTGAGAATGGGAGGTGTATTTATAGTCCTGGTAATCAGTCTACGATGAGCTTCCAGCTGTGTGTGTGCAATCAGGGAGAGAACTGGAACTGGTGTGTGTGTGTGAGGTGCATGATGGGATTTATAGTCCTCCAGCGATCTGCAACTGCTAGATCGCTGCTGATCGTGACATTCTGTTCACATTTAACAAATTCAGTTTGTCATTAAAATGTCTCATTGAAAGTGTCATTACACTGTCAAATATGTTTTAAGAGTGTCATTAATATTTAATGACATTTTAAAGACAAATTCAGCTTGTACCACTGTAGTTGAGGTCAAAACAAATATTAATGACGCTGTTATAAAACTAATGACATATTTAAAATGGCTTCATGACAGTTATGTTTATGACAGATTTATGACATATTTTGTTGCCTTGGTAATGTCAAGTTGTCATGACAAAAACAAAACCAGTGTATGGTGTATTTGTTTATGTCAAGTTGTCATAACAAACAATGCCATCTTTGCATTTAAAATGTCATAACGAAGCGAATGACATTTAATGACAGTTGTTATAAGCAGGCATAAAATCTCATTCATGATTATAAAGGTTTTATGATTTAGGTCTTATGAACACCCCGTCAAGTAAAGTGTTACCAAATATTATATTTTAAAAAGTAGAACAGAAAACTGGACTAAACTTATGTAAACACTTGATTATGGAATGTCCGCTGCTTTTGGGCTAATCTAGCAAAGGAAAGACAGTTTAATTTCTTCTTTGTTTGAATACATGAATGAATGAAAAAACAAACACATAAATATATAAACATTCTTACTGTCATACATCAATCTTAGATTTTTTTTTACACTCCTTGTGACTGGGCGTCACGGTGGCGCAGTGGGTAGCACGTTCGCCTCACAGCAAGAAGGTCGCTGGTTCGAGCCTCGGCTGGGTCAGTTGGCGTTTCTGTGTGGAGTTTGCATGTTCTCCCCGTGTTCGCGTGGGTTTCCTCCGGGTGCTCCGGTTTCCCCCACAAGTCCAAAAACATGTGGTATAGGTGAATTGGGTAGGATAAATTGTCCGTAGTGTATGTGTGTGAATGAGTGTGTGTATGGATGTTTCCCAGTGATGGGTTGCAGCTGGAAGGGCATCCGCTGCATAAAACATATGCTGGATAAGTTGGCGGTTCATTCCGCTGTGGCGACCCCAGATTAATAAAGGGACTAAGCCGAAAAGAAAATGAATGAATGAACACCTTGTGACTTGTGATGTGACTATTCATTAAATAAATACATGTTAAATATGGGCAATATTGCAATATAGGCAAATAGCAGTTGCTTTGGTGACACACTGTAATTTGATGATTTTACGCAAATTGACCATATGTAATACCAAAAAAATATATATGTGAATAAATGTGTATAATGAACACACACACATATATCACTGCCTACTGATGCATTTCACTCAGTATATCCTTCTATATTTATGTTGAAGTGTGAAATGATTTCAGCATTTAATGGCACTCAGCTCAGAGTGGTGACTACAAACATTGTGCATTCTTCCTCAGATTATCACAAGAATAGTTAATGCATCTGTTAACGAACCAGAATCATTAAGTGGAACTGAAATCATTAAGTCCTGCACGATTCCCATCACGTCCTGCAGCTCTGTTTTAAGAGACCTTCATTCGAAATTGGATAAGAAAAGCTAGAAGCAAATCATTAGTACGTGCAAGCAGACAAAATCCTCTGTCCCAATGACATGATGCCAGGAAAGAGCTTTAATGCAAGTGTGTTAGACATCCATCACTGTATATGGAAATGCAGTGCTCTTGATGAGAGGAAATAAGTGATATTCAATTAGCTTTGAAACACTCACATGTAATGGCTTTGACCTGTGTTTAGAACACAGCTACAGGTCTCACAAACCCACACAGACACACGCAGATGTTTGTATTGGTGGTTTACAGGGACTCTCCATAGGCGTAATGTATGTTATACAGTAAAAACTGTAAAAACAAAAATTTTGAATGTCAAAAGACTCCATTAAGTATGATTTTGAAGTGTTTGAATTACAAGGAGAGCAAGCATGTCATTCCATACCACAATAATAGACTACAACTATGTCATACCCATGTCATTATACAAAACAATGTCCTTGTAAACCACCAAAACCAGTACACATTCAGGCTTTCTCTTGCATAGCTATAAAGGCCACTAAAATGTGTATAAATGTGCCGCTTTTTTTTAAAGTGTTGACATAGATTCAACTGAAACATGAGGACAGGACATATTGAGTAGCCCCTCCCCTTTGCAAAAAAAAAGCCAGTAGCATTTTTGGTATCACAGTTTGGCAAGCCAGAACTGTTGAGATAAGTTGCATCTGACAGCTTGTGACAACCAAGGTCTACTAGCAATGAAGAGTCTGTCAAACCGTTTCTCTGCTATTAAATACAGCATTATGTGTAGAATTCAAATGGATCTGATATGTTTTGTGGTCTAATTCACTCTATGCTGTGTCTCTGGACCACAGCAGATCATATGTGTGGACTGCAGATGTTTGTATGACATTAATAATACCAGACCTTATCCCCTAAAAAGTGGAAAGCATTTACACTTTCTGTGTTGCTGAATCCCTATTTTTCTGTGAAAAACTTAATCAACACAGGCTCATTAGGGATACGTACCCCTGTCTACATTTCTGAAGACTGTGAATTATGTAGCCAGAGGCAGGTATGGCTGCATTTCGTCTTTAAAACAAATGCTATGGGGCAGTATGACGTCGACGCCGACTTCTGTTGCTTTTAGCGCTACCAGCTGACTGCTTACATCCATACGGACGGCTTTTCCGGTGTTACCAGTTTGCTCAGTAGCTTGCGATGGACTTGGGACACTGAGCTGAGTTGACCACGACACAAGGTTCGAGTCTGGCGAAGAAGAGTTCCAGAAACCAGGTAAAGCAAAAAAAAATTTATGAATAAACAACAGGCTGAAAACGTGGTGAAATCACATGGCTGTGAAGGATTTTTTTTTTTCTAGATTTATTTTAAAAACACTATCGGTTGGGTTGGGCGGCACGGTGGCGCAGTGGGTAGCGCTGTCACCTCACAGCAAGAAGGTCGCTGGTTTGAGCCTCGGCTGGGTCAGTTGCCATTTCTGTCTGGAGTTTGCATGTTCTCCCCGTGTCCGGGTGGGTTTCCTCCGGGTGCTCCGGTTTCCCCCACAGTCCAAAGACATGTGCTACAGGTGAATTGGGTAAGCTAAATTGCCCATAGTGTATGTGTTTGAATGAGTGTGTATGGGTGTTTCCCAGTGATGGGTTGCAGCTGGAAGGGCATCCGCTGCGTAAAACATATGTTGGATAAGTTGGTGTTTTTTTCCGCTATGGCGACCCCAGATTAATAAAGGGACTAAGCCGAAAAGAAAATGCATGAATGAATGAATGAATGGATCGGTTGGGTTTAGAGACGGGGTGGATGGGTCAGTCGGTCAGTCAGTCAGTCAGTCGACAGTAAGCTGGCCTGGTCGGCTGAAGTGTATATTGCGCCCTCTGGTGGATTTGCAAAAACAAAAACTGTGAGCAGACGTACCTCCAGACGTATTTCGCTGTCCCCAGAAATGTAGACCTGGGTATGTATCCGTAATGAGCCTGGGTTGAACTTAATTTTCACTGCCTTATTTGTCATGGGAATCCTGGTTGTCTGTATGCTGACTTTATAGCGTATGTGTGTAATGCAATTTTCCCCTCTGGGCTTGCTGTAGAGAGGTGTAGAGAGTGTTTATGCGCACAGCAGACTTTAAGGTTCCTCCCCCTACTGTTATTAGGCCTCAGTATACTTCAAATGAAATTGAAGAACAAACTGAAATTATGTAATTGTGAACAACATCCAGCCAGGATGCAGATTATAGAATGCATTTGATTGGTTAAAAGGTCTGATGAGAAGCTAAAGTGCATGGTGATGTCATGAAAAACCATTGATCACCATAAGGGAGAAACTGCTGAATGCTCACACTAAATGATTGGTAAATTTAACTTGGTAAACTTTGCTTCCACAGATCATGGTTTCCATTGTTATTCACTTATTGCTGGTTGACATTGACTTCCATAGTATTAATACTAGTAGTATGATAAAACAGTACTGCTTCTTCTCCATGTGATCACGAATGGAAGAACCGAAATGGTGGACTGTGGCATAATAAAAGCTCTGCTGATTTCATGCCATTTCACACTCATCTCTCATCAGCAATTGCTGCAGCACTCTCATTTTACTTCGACAGCTTTCAGCTTTACTCTGCTTCATACTAACATGATAATAAGTTTTGAATACTTTGTCATCCATAAATATGATTTCTGCAGGAGTTTGAAAGACTATAACTCCCATGATTCACTGAAGTCACTGCGTCATCAAAATATGCCTTTGTTTGTTGTGAATACACGCCCTCTAGTGGAAAAAATTAAATACTGTGACTTTAAGACTAACATATTGATAATAACACCCAAAAATATTTTGATTTCAGGGGGACTTATAAAGTAAAAGACCAGCTTCCTCACCAAAGTCAACCAGCTTGATTCCTCCCCATGTGGTGAGCAGGATGTTGTTGCCCTTAACGTCTCGATGGATGGTCTTATTGACGTGCAAATGTTGAAGACCCTTCAGAGACAAGAGCACATGTTACAGACCCAAGCAAGTGACATGGCACAATGAAAGGTCATATTTGTTTAAATGTGCTTAAACTGTAGGGGGTCAGGGTTGGTTATTAAGTTTTACCATGAGAGCTTCATGTAGAATAAAGGCTATGATGGGATCCTCCATGCGATCTCCTCTCTTTAGCATACCTTTAGCCAGATCTGTGACAGAGCCTCCGTTACACAGCTGCAAACAAAAGAATACATTAATTATTTAATTAGATAATTGCATAAAAACACGCATACACACACACACACACATTGTTGGTATTGGTGGTTTACAGGGACTCATAGGCATAATGTAGCCTATGTAACGATTTTTATACTGTACAGACTGTATATTATATCCCCCCACCTCAACCCTACCCCTAAACTCAGCCATCACAGGAAACAATATGCTTTTTTTTCACTTTCAAAATATTTCTCTTTGTGTGATTTATGGGCCTTTTTCCTTATGGGGACCAAAAAAATGTCCTGACAAGATAAAAAAATACTGCTATACTATACTGTATGGACATCGATCCCCACAATGAAGGAATACAATGTACACACACAGACTCACAGAGACACACACACACACTTATTTATTAATTTATTTGGTAACACTTTAATTTAAGCATAAAATGCAATAAGATCAATAACATGCAATTTGCTGATTTATTATTTGTTTAAATTATTATTAATATTTCATAATTTTATATATTATATTTAATATTATTTATTTAATATTTATTTATTTAATTGACAAAAGTACAAAAAAAAAGATTTCCAATGTTTTCTGTGAGCAAATTAACTGTTTTTTGGAAATATAAGCAACTTTTGATTTTGATGCCTGCAACACACTCCAAAAAGCTTTGCAGCATTCCACAATAAGCGGGTGAATTGGTGATACATGAGGGCTTCACGTTTGGCTATAAAGTTTTTGCAAGTAAGATCATGGCTCATTATTTTGTGCCAAAAGTCAAAAATTGTAGAATTCTCAAACAAACTGAAAATACGTCCATGTAAAATCACAACCAATTTCCCAACCAATCATCAACGACCATATTTAACATTGCGAACACATTGAGGTAATCCATAGAAATCTCAATCCTTGCTCTACGCAGAGCAGGAACCCTCAGCTGAATGTGCTCCACGTTTGAGCTTCAGATTGCACTGTATGAAAAACAGTCATGTTGTGCTGTTAAATAAAGCCACGTGAGCTCAGGAGAACTTCAGAAAAGCACTGCAACTGAACAGTCTGCTGCTGCATCAAGAAAATGCCATTTAAATATTTGTTCATGGAGAAAGCAGTACATCAGTTGTGTGTAGTATTGATGCTGCTGGTTCTCAAGGCCAGAGCTCAAACTTCAGACCCAGTCTCAAAGTTCAGAGACTTTCCAGACTTTCTTGAGGGACATGCAAAAGCAGACATCCGTTATGTTTTGGAGAACAGCAATGCAAACATGTGTGTGTGTATGTGTTTGTTTGTGTGTGTGTGTTAGGTTTAATCTCTTAGATTATAAATATTGTAATATTTTATTAATTGTACATTTCTTTGTCTTAAATATCTCTTTTAGACGTTTAAATAAAACATCTTAAACAGAAGCTCCGAAATGCCATTGTAGCCTGTATACAACAACAATTAAGCTTTCTATTACATTACATTCTGTTCTAAACATCTATAACATTCATTCATTCATTCATTTTCTTTTTCGGCTTAGTCCCTTTATTAATCTGGGGTTGCCACAGCGGAATGAACCGCCAACTTATCCAGCATATGTTTTACGCAGCGGATGCCCTTCCAGCTGCAACCCATCACTGGGAAACTTCCATACAGACTCATTCACACTCATACACTACGGACAATTTAGCTTACCCAATTCACCTATACTGCATGTCTTTGGACTTGTGAGGGAAACCGGAGCACCCGGAGGAAACCCACGCGAACACGGGGAGAACATGCAAACTCCACACAGAAACGCCAACTGACCCAGCCGAGGCTCGAACCAGCGACCTTCTTGCTGTGAGGCGAACGTGCTACCCACTGCGCCACCGTGACGCCCACATCTATAACAATAATAATAATTATAATAATAATAATTATAATAATAATAATAATAATAATAATAACAATAATAATAATAATTCCTTACATTTATATAGCGCATTTCTGGACACTCAAAGCACTTTTTCACATTGGGGGGAATCTCCTCATCCACCACCAGTGTGCAGCATGCACCTGGATGACGTGACGGCAGCCATATTGCGCCAGACCACACACCAGCTGATTGGTGGAGAGGAGAATTTATGATATGGGGATGGTTAGGAGGTCATGATGGACAGAGGCCAGTGGGCAAATTTGGCCAGAATACCGGGGTTAAACCCGGTATACTCTCTCTAAAGGACATCCTGGGATTTTTAACGACCACTGACAGTCGGGACCTCAGTTTAGCATTAGTACCCACAAAGGCCGCAGGTTGACCGCCCCCTGCTAGCCTCACTAACACCACTTCCGGCAGCAACCTAGCTTTCCCATGTGGTCTCCCATCCAAGTACTGACCAGGAACAGCTCTGCTTAGCTTCAGTGGGAAACCACATGAGAGTTACAGAGAGAAACCAATATAACTTGTTTCTGGTAAAAATACAAGTAAACAAACAAATAATTCCTAAAAATAGTTAAAATTATTTTTTCAAGGTCAGCTGCTTTTAAAAGGCATCATATCACTTATCAAACATTCTATTCACAATACATATTATTTTTTTTCATCGAGCAGACTGCACATGTCAAATACAATAACAGTTCCTTGGTAAATGCTGAAATTTACAGAAGAAAAGGATGAAGCTATTGTAAAACAGAACAAAGAGATCTTAGTACTTAATAGTCCAGGGAGGCACATTTAAAATGCATTTATTTTAAATGCTTTACAAAGTGTAAAAAAAAGATATTTTATAGCAGCAGCAGCATTCTATAAAGCAAACTTAGGGGGTTGATGCTGTATGCTTACAATCAATGCTAAATGCTTGCCTTCAGTCAAAGGACACAGAGGTGAAAATGGTTCTTTTTTCCCCAGACAAGCCCTCTTGAAATTACATAAAATTGTCTAGCATGTTGCCAAGGCAACAACAATACCCTGTTATTTAGAGCCATTTAAATCGACCAAAGGCAAACACGTCTGCCTTTGGCCCGCTGCTATTGTAATGGGACAAAATGTTTGTATGAATGCTCTGACAGTCTCTTATTCGCTGTACTCCAAAATCTATTCTCATCTATTTTGATGAAAGAAACACAGAAAGAAATACAGACGCAGTGATGTGCACCTTGCTGTTCAGGAAAAAAAAAACATAGCCAATAAAGAAAAAAAAGCAAATTGGCCCTAACGTTACTAATGCAACCAATTACAAATCCTTTGAAAACAATCTGCTTGATCCGGCCTTTCAGCAGAACACTGAACACTTCAAAGAGAACATCAATGACTCGTATCACTTTATGTCCAGAGAGGGCATTCACATTTTCAAATACATTTACGTTTTCTCTGAAGAGTTTGGCTGGGTGGGCGGATAGACTTGATTAAGCAGAAAACTCTGGAGAACTGACTATATGTAAAGCTGATCTGTATAATTCCTCATGCTTTTAGTGAAGCATACAATTAAGTGACTTACTTATGTGACTTATGTGACTTACTATAGGGTTCAGGTTTAGATGTAGTTGCTTGTGATAAGGAATAACGGCAATGCTTTATTTTAAGGTATCATTTTTACATATATACACTGGACCCATAACCAGTCAAAGTATATATCCTTTTTAGAAATTGGGATGCATGAATCATCTGAGAGCTGAATAAATATGTTTTCCAGAGATGTTATATTGATAAATAGTTTGTTAGGATTGGGCAATATCTGGTTGAAATACAACTATTTGAAAACCTGGAATCTGAGGGTTCAAAAAAATCAAAATACTGAGAAAATCATTGTTAAAACTGCCAATATGAAGTGCTAAGCAATGCACATTAAAAATTGAGTTTCAATACATTTACAGACGGACATTTACAAATTATCTTCATTGAACTTGATCTTTACATTGTATACTAATCATTTTGGCATATAAAGAAATATCAATCATTTTCACCCATACAATGTATTTTTGGAAATATATAAGTGCATGCATAATTACATATAGTAGCCATATAGTAAGTACATGTAGTTCATTTATATTATTTAGTAGTTAAATGGTTACACTATAACAAGGAGGACATTCATTCATTCATTCATTTTCCTTCGGCTTAGTCGCTTTATTCATCAGGGGTCGCCACAGCGGAATGAACCGCCAACTTATCCAGCATATGTTTTACACAGCAGATGCCCTTCCAGCTGCAACCCAGTATTGGGAAACATCAATAACACTCATTCACACACACACTCATACACTACGGCCAATTTAGTTTATTTAATTCACCTATAGCGCATGTCTTTGGACTGTGCGGGAAACCGGAGCACCCGGAGGAAACCCACACCAACACGGGTAGAACATGCAAACTCCACACAGAAATGCCAACTGGCCCAGCCCGGACTCGAACCAGCAACCTTCTTGCTGTGAGGCGACAGTGCTAACCCCCGAGCCACCATGTTGCCCTCAAGGAGAACATATTAAAATAAAATGTAAATTGAATAATTTATTGTTATTACTATATTAAGTACATGTAATGTATAATAGACCATGTATAAAATAAAACATTAGCTGGCATTCCAATGTGAACAATTCTATACATATAGCATATTGAACATGTCATGATTTTTCATGGTAAATACTGTATATGTCTAACCCTAAACTCAGATACTCCAAACACATCAAATAAGCAAACAAATAAATATTGGTATGTGTAATAACAATGGAATGTCACAAGGAGAATGTACAGAAGTACTAAAATATATTCAATACTTTGTAAGTATTAAAGTATTTTAAGTATTATAAGGCTTTTTTTTTTTTTTTGGTAATGACAGCTTCAAGACACTTCTTCATGGAGAGTGAAGTTGCATGCATTGATCAGATGTAATTTTTTTTTTCCAGACTTTAAAAGAGTCTAAAAACCTTGATGGTTCTGTGGGACTCTTCAGTTCTTATTTTCTACTGGATTCAGGTCAGGTTATTGGCTGGGCCATTCTAGCAGCTTTATTTTCTTTTCTGAAACCAGTTGAGTGTTTCTTTGGGATGTGTTTTGGATCATTGTCTTGCTGAAACGTCCACCCTGGTTCCATCTTCATCATCTGGTAATGTAGGTGTTGGGACTGAAGAAGCTAATATTAATTTATACTGAAAAGGGGCAGGTTTGCCTTCTAACTACTGAGAGATTTCTGCTGCTGTCTGGGTTTTCCATGCCTTTTTACATCTCCCTTTCTTCATGTGTTCAATACTTTTTAGCCTGTGCTACACATAACTTCATTTCTAAACTAATTAGTTTTGTATTCTTTGTATGTATGAATTATATTGATTGTCACCAGCATCTGGTGAATATATAAAGTCAATATACCTTTAGAATGTTTTCTGAGAAAAATGGTGACATGTTCAATATATACAGTATTTACCCCTCTCTCAGCTTGTTCTGGACGTCCAGGCTTGATAAGCGGTACACTGAAAGGGTCATTTGTAATTGGATTGGGCAGGAAAGGTGAAATGTGGACACTTGAACAACAAGGCACTGTATGTTTGTGAAAGTGGAGTATTCCCACAGTTTCCAGACCTATTCTGAAAATCTCATTATTACTGTGCCACGGGGACTTCTGGCATTGTAGCACACCTTCATGTTTCACTACCGTTTACCAAAGTTAATTGAGCTAACTGCAGGGAGCGTCCCGCTTCATTTATAGCTACAGCAAATGTTTCAGTGTCAAGCACAGAGGAGATGGTGAACATGTTCTTCATTTGAGTTGCTGATGCAGTGACTGCAAGCAAATGGTAATTCAAGTGTTGAATTAAATGAATCCTTAAGGCTTCTGAAGTGGTTTACAAGCTCCTAAATGTTGTTTTGTAGGTCTTTATGCATGCATCCAAGGTGACAAATCACATTAATTGATTTATACATTGCAGTGTCAGCTCTTCCACTGCAAAATATATATATATATTTGACTTTGCTTAAAATAAGTGAGTAAAACTGTTGCCTTAAAAAAATTAAGTAAATTAACTGTGCATTGGCGGCACAGTGGCTCAGTGGTTAGCCCTATCACCTCAAAGCAAGAAAGTTGCTGGTTCGAGTCACAGCTGGGTCAGTTGGCATTTCTGTTCAAGTTTGCATGTTCTCCCTGTGTTTGCGTGGGTTTCCTCCGGGTGCTCCGGTTTCCCCCACAGTCCAAAGACTGCGCTATAGGTGAATTGAATAAACTAAATTTACTGTGGTGTATGAGTGTGTGTGTGAATGTGAGAGTGTATGGGTGTTTCCCAGAACTGGGTTGCGGCTGGAAGGCCATCCGCTGTGTAAAAATAATGGCGGAATAGTTGGCGGTTCATTCCACTGTGGCGACCTCTGATAAATAAGGGACTAAGTCGAAGGAAAATGAGTGAATGAAGTTAAATCAACTTAACAATTCCAATTTACAATGGGTTTACTCACGTTTTTTTACGTAAAGTCAACTTGTCAATTTTAAGGCAACTGTTTTACTCACTTTTTTAAGTAAAGTAAATAATCACTTTTTACAGTGTAGTCACAGTATCTACAATGATTCAATGAGCATGTAACTCTAAACCACGCCTACTCTGATTGGTTGGTTGGCCACTCTTTTGGGAATAAGCTATGGTAGGATGTTTTGTGCATTACCAAATATGCATTTGAGTTCTGCTTCCTCAGCACTTTTATACAGAGTGATACAAAGAGTTATGATGAAGCCCATATTTTTGAAAGAGCATTCAAAGTGGTTTTGCTTCCATGCCTCAGGTACAACTACATTGCTTGAGGTTCAAAGTGAAGTTGATTACCAATGGAGACCAAAGTCAAGAATTCTGCTGGAAATACAACTAATTTCAGGCAGTTTCTCTTTTTGGGTGGTGATGATAACTGTATTTGGCGGCACGGTGGCTCAGTGGTTAGCACTGTCGCCTCACAGCAAGGCATTTCTGTGTGGAGTTTGCATGTTCTCTCCATGTTTGCGTGGGTTTCTTCCGGGTGCTCCGGTTTCCCCCACAGTCCAAAGCCATGCGTTATAGGTGAATTGGGTAAAACAAAAATTGTCCTTAGTGTATGAGTGTGTGTGTGAGAGTGTATGGGTTTCCCAGTACTAGGTTGTGACTGGAAGGGCATCCACTGCGAAAAACATATGCCGGAATAGTTGGCGGTTCATTCTGCTGTGGTGACCCCTGATAAATAAGGGACTAAGCCGAAGGAAAATTAATTAATGAATAAAGGATAACTATATTTATTGTGCAGTTTTATTGTAATCTTTGAGACTTTGCAGACCCTTATCATTCACAAACAGCAATATTACAAATGACACAAAAATAGTATCTCAAAAAAGTATAATAGGGCATAGTGCTTCAGTGTCGGAGTTCAATGAAGACTAAAGAGCAAGGCTGACCTCATTATGTCACGGCCACATCAGCTCAAGATCACCTGCCATCATTAAATTTCACCCGAACACAAACAGACAGACGGAGAGAGTGAGACATTTGTACAACAGATAGCAACTTGAATGTTTTACTAAACACTTCCATCAGATACTGCAACATTAACATCCAGGTTCAGGTTTATTCAGGTTTTTGAAATTGTCAAATGTTTTGTTTTTTTCTTGGGGGATAAAGTGAATGGAGACAGGGCTAGTGGAGTAAAATTTCTTAAATTACCAATAAATGTGCATACAGAATCTGTTGCTAATCTGAAAGGTTTTAGGGTACATTTACACAATTAATATTAAAAACGTATGCATTTGGCCATTCACTCACACAACAACTGTGTTTTGAAAGTCCTGAAAAATAGGACTTGTTTCAAATAGAAGTGTTTAAATACAATACCTTTAATGTTTTGTGCATCATGCGAGTCTGTAAAAATGATGAGGATGTGCAAATGTGTTACAACCAAAAAAAAATTCAACTACTATCCTGGAATGCAGAAAATAATGCCTTTGGTTGTTTCCGGAGATCAAAACTTCAGAATGGATTCTGATAAGTGCTCATTAGCCCCTTTCACACAGTAACACTGGTAAATTACTGTAAAATTACCAGAACAACTATACCAGTAAATAAAAAAAATTAGTTATTCATACAGGCAATGACTTTCTGTCATTTTATCCAGAAAAGCACAATTCAAACATCAATTACATGAATGGGGTCAGTCTGTTTGTTGATGTTTCATTTTTATTACAGACTTTCACATTAATGCAGCTGCTTTTGTGCCTAAGACAAACTAAAATGCTGAACACACACACACTATGGCCAATTTAGTTTATTCAATTCACCTATAGTGCATGTCTTTGGACTGTGGGGGAAACCGGAGCACCCGGAGGAAACCCACGCGAACACTGGGAGAACATGCAAACTCCACACAGAAATGCCAACTGATCCAGCCAAGACTCGAACCAGCGACCTTTTTGCTGTAAGGTGACAGTGATAACCATGAGCCCTTGTGCTGCTTCATATGATTCATATGCTTAAATTCAATTCTTCACATATGATTCATTTGCATAGTCCATTCTTTTAAACAGGATTTTTAGGACTTGGAATTGAGCACATGAGTTGTATGGACTACAGTCACGGTAATTTATTTTATTTTCATTTAGCTTAACAACCTTCATTGACCTTCACTTTAATGAACAGAAAAGCATGAACATTTTGCTAAACATCTCATTTTGTGCTCCACCAACGACAGTCAGTCGTGTTTTGGAAATGACAAGACAAAATCATCTTGTACAGGAATTAATAGGGTGGAAAAAAAATAATTTAGTTTAATTTCCTCCTGATATTGTTTTATTTTTAGACCATCTCACTCTGGATTACCTCAGGCTGCAGAGGACATGTTATTAATGTCATCTACTGACAAGTCATCAAAATAATTCCTCATATAGGGATGAAAAGACTCAAGGATAATTCTGCCATCCTTCCCCAACTCCCACTTTCAACGTGGCTGATGCCTTTCAAAGCCTTAAAGGTCTTCAATTTTGGCGTTTTTTACAAGATGTAAAATAAGTCTTTTGTGTCTCCAGAATGTGTCTGTTAAGTTTCCTGTCAAAGTGCCCATCAGATTATTTATTAATCCATGTTGAAAATGTCAATGTTTGGGTCAGAGGAAATTGTAGCTGTTTTAGCACCTGTGCCTTTAAATAAAAATGAGCTGGTTCTCCCCTCCTGCTTAAAGTATGTTCTCCCCGTCCACTCATCAGATATTTTGCTTCAGAGAAGGGTAACCAAGCTTGGATGTCAGGATAAACACAGCAAAAATACAGATGCCAACTCAGACATTATGAAACAGAGACCTACAGTCACAAATAGAGTAAAATACAGTAAAATGAATTAGCCACACAATGCCATTACAACGATCAATGTGAATGTGTTTTTACTTATCTTCTCGCGGCAAATGTGACAGGATGCCCACCAAACAGGTAAATATCCTGCTGTATAGAGATCATTATAGCTAAGTTACTGTACAAAATAAACCTAATTTAACATCCACAAACTGGGACTCCTGTTGTGTGATTGAAGTGTCCTTGTTTATAGTTGTGTACACTATGCAACTGTGGTGATTCCAATGGTTATGAATTGCATATCTCAAAAAGTATAGTTCAAAATGCTATACAAATACAAAGTGTAGCACTTACTCCTTCTTGAGCTTGATCACAAATAGTTGGAACAGATCTTTTAATCCCAGTTTCTTTACAAATCCTGTCTTGTGGACATGTTTATACTCGTTAATACTGCAACTTGTACATTACGGTGCAGTGGGCCTCAAAATGGTTGGAATTTGGACCCTATTTTAATATCAGGAAATTTTTAAAAAGAGACTTGTGCTTATACCACTGACTTTAGACACACTATACCTACAAACGTTTTTGTCCAAACAACTTCCAAAAGTTGATATTGCATGATAGGTGGCCTTTGATTCATGGAGACTTTATAAAACCTTTGATTTGCAGATACCAACTCTCAAGTCTCAATAATAGATTATTAGCAAAGGCCTTAATACACTAAAAAGCTAAATAAAGAACAAACTAGATGTAAAGTCATTCTGAAACTAAATCAAGCCAAAATAAACAAAAGCAAACTTTTGGGAATATTTGGGACTGGTATTGTCACGATCACCAGTGATCCAGGCTTGCAGATCGCTGGTAAACACATGCACTATCACCCGAACTACAATTCTCCCACCAAACTGCGCTACATTTCCAGTCATGCACCTCACACACACACACCTGTTCTGCTTCTCCTTTGATTACACACACACACTGCTCAAGGACTGATCACTCAGACTATATAAACTGCTCTGATTGACATTCACATTGCTGAATCTTGTTGGTGTAAACCCTGTAACATTACAAAGCATTTTCCTGGTTTAGTTTCTCCGTGTTTTGACCCTTGCCTTGTTCTCGCTTACGTTGTCTGCCGCCTGCATCGACCATTTGCCTGTTACCTGACTACGCTCCCAGATTTCCTTGTATGTACCTGTTTGCTCCTGTATTTGACAATTTCCTGTCTTACGACTCTGAACAAAGCTGCATGTGGATCCTCTCTCTGTTGTCAGCCGACTCCCTTGTGGTTACAGGTATACACCAACGGTAGTTATTGTCTGTACCCAGAGAACGGCTTGCAGGGAATTTATGATATTTGGCACACAGATGAAGGTGTCATAGGTTATTGCTATAAAGTGAGCACTAGAGAAGATACAATCCAAAAACACAGGGAAACTTCAAAGAAATGGCAAACACTGAATACAAATAAAGAATACCCTACACTGAGGGAATGAGGGACTTAAATACATGGAAGATAAGTAACTGAAAAGTAACACCTGAGATAATTAAATGAATAGTCTCGGCAACAGATGAGTAGTGAGAAACAGAACAAAGGAAAACTAGGTCAAACTGAATGGGACCATACACAGAAAGCCTAGTAATATTAATGCTATAAAAATAGAAGTGTAAGAAAAACTGTGTAGAAATTAAATTATTTTATTCAATATGATTGAAAACAGATACTTTTTGCTTTTTCTAAAAGTTTTGTCCTAAAAGTACTAAATTTTTTAGATTTAGACCAACACAACATTGTCACATAATATCCAATTTTCCCATTTTCAATCATTTTAAAATCTGTTGAAAATGCTTTATTTTTTTAATGAAACTCTATATGTGTCTTAGGCACTTTACCCTGAATTGCCTCAAGGCAATTATAATGAATTCTTTTAAAATGCTGATTAATTTTGATGACATAGATCATGCTAAAATAACATTAAGACCATGTTTAGCAAGCTTCAAACTCTTACTTGAAGGGAAGGAGGAGGCGGGAACCAGCAAATATTCAAAGCCCCTCAAGGGCAACTGCTGCCTAAACAGAAACTAAAACCAAACATAAAGTGTCCCTAGTCTGGTCCACTCACATCTTCCACTGTCATTACTCCTCGTTTTATCTCTCTAGAACTTCTCAGTGAGACTCAAGACCAGTGTGGCGCACAGTTGACGTTCATTAGTACTTGCTTTGCTCACACAGCTCTCAGCCCCGCCCCATTCACTACTTACCCTAATTGGTTTGGTTTCCAAAAAAAGAGCTGCAGACCTGCAGACCCACACACGTTTCAGGACACACAATCCCTGCCACACAATCTAGGCAGGGGCGAACCATATATGGTCAATGACGGATAGGTCTTCTTCTTCTTTTTCCTGTACAATGACGACTAACTTCTTAGGAGCATTATGGCCACCTGTACCCGATGTAAATTTAAGAATGTCGACATGATTTATTGGCCAATGTACAATATTTGTTAATACATGAAATACTACAAATACATTATTAGATTTTTTTAATTGATGTTCATTTTGTTTATATTTTGATCAATAATGAACATTTCTGACTGTAGGTTAAATGATGAGATATTTAGTTTGTTCATTCTATTGTGTTATATTTATGTCTACACCAACCCTAAAGCCAACATCACAGTAACCTGTAATGTTTTAATAATGTCTACCCCATCCCTAAACCCTATTAACAACTACACCAAACCCAAACCTACCCCTTACAAAAAACTTTAATTAATGTGGTACAGTGTCACAAAAATTACACAATTTATGTGCACATTCTCAATAACTGCACCTGTAATACCAACACTTCTAACCTATAGCAGTGAAAGTCCCTCCCACTTGGAAGCCTAGATTGTGTCCTGAAACATGTGTGGGTCTGTGGGTCTGCAGCTGGATATTATTGCCCAAGCACTCTGCCACTTGGTACTCAACCAGCTGAGAAACCCTCACTAGCAGTGCCTGACCACAGCACTGACTGAACCTCTATGTACAGTTTTGAACTCCCCATCTCCAGATGGCTGGAAATGGCTACTCTGGCTCAGGGGCATCCTATTCTCTTGCTCTACCTGTTATTCCCCATAATAGTGGACGGCAGCGGGTTTCAGCCTCTTTCGAATGGCAGTAACTCTCCTGTGTCCTCCCAGATGGCAGTGGCCCCTCCATACAGTGGCATAGAGCATTGAGTTTATTCCAATGGCAAACTCCTTCAATACTGGCTTCAAGCAATTCTGCTCCACTGGATCGATAGAACCGCAAACATCCCCAAGTGGCAAAGGCTCTCTGACAGCATGTTACTCCTTTCCTCCAGTGCTTCAGCACCAATGTAGCAAGGCTCAAACTCTCACATGAAGAGAAGGAGGCGAGAACCAGCAAACATTTAAACATCTTTAATAAAGAAAAAACACAAAATAAAGCCTAAACAGAAACCAAAGCCAAACATAAATGGCCCGTTTCCACTGAGTGGTACAGTACGGTACGGTACGGGTTGGTACGGGTCACCTTTATCAGGCTTGCGTTTCCACTGCCACACCAATGGTACCCTTTTGGTGGGCGTGGTGTACGACAGAAAGTTGCAGTCGATGCCATTCTTGCTCAAAGAAAATGTCAAAGTACGGGTCGTTCACATATCATATGAGAAGCACTTCTCACAAAACAGATGCTTTATACACATAAATACTTGTGTATAAATGTTCATTACTAACCTTTCTATGAACATGATTTGATCATAACTGCAGATCAATGATAGTGTGAAATAGCCCACTGTAACGTCTTCAATTATATAAAATAAATAAATAAATGCAACATATATGAACACATACAGACCCTTACAATCTCCGATATGTTACCAATTACAGATAAACTACACACAGCATACATTTAGTCCTTATTTGGGTTCAAAAACAACACGCAGCATATAGCCCAGTCAGTGCAAACCTCTCATCTGCGTCTTTAATCTTCACCAGCACATGTAACCTCTTGTTAGAAAGTAATTCCGTCATTCCCAGTTCAAAATAGTCCAAAAGGTGATGATAATAGTTAAACATAGCAGTTTGTTCATCTTTTAGGTTGCTGGAAAAATCATTTGCTCCTTTGTTTTGTTGGGCTTCTCTGTTTTTTCGTGCTTCACTCTCGCGTTTGTCCTTTTCTGAAAGGATCGGATGTCAGAAGCACTTCAATAATCACGCGCACATTATTATTATCAGCTCAAGAAGTTTGTTATTTCAAATATAGACACGCTGCGAGTGCACGCGAGAAAGCGAAACCGCTCGCGCTTTAGACAGCCTTGTAAACAACTACGGTGCACAGGGTAGATTCTGCTCTTCTTCTTGGCTTTGTGGCTGTTCATCAAGTCGACGACAAGGTTTGTTTAAGCTCGGGTCGACCATGGCTCGTTATTATATGTATATATTATTACACTGTAATGTCTTGGCTGTGTATTTAAAAACGGCGGTTCCTTTGTTTTCATTCTCCTGCTTGTGAACGCACTGGTGACGTATCTCTGTAAACCAATAGCGTTCAGCTGCGCGTGTAGCTCCATCTTTTGGTACCCTTTTGTCGCGCTTTCAAAAGGGTACCCAAAAAGTGGTATGGTACGGTTCGCTTTTAGGTACCTTTTGACAGTGGAAACAGCCATAAAACCGTACCGTACCGTGCCACTCAGTGGAAACGGGCCAAAAGTGTCTCCGGGCCTCTCTCTCATCTTCCACTGTCAACACACCTTCTTATATTTCTCCAGAACTTCGCTGTGAGACTCGAGACTGGTGTGATGCTCCACGGCTCTCGGTCCTTCCCCACTCACTACACCATATTTTACATATTCATCCAAACTTCATGTCTGCCATTTTGATATTCTTTGAAAACATAGTTTTAAGGCTTTTTTTTTCAACAGTTAATCCAATTTTCATCAATTTTGACTCATCTGCAATCATCTGTAGACAATGTTAAAAAACGTATGGATTTTGTGGTAATAGATGAATAGATGAGCATCCGATGCTTTATCTCTGCAAGGCTTTGACATACTGACATCAAACTGTGCGTCAATGTCACCTATTGGTCAAAAGTGATAAACCAATAAATCCTATTAAATGTGGTAGTATTTACAATTTTTCTGACATTTTAAGTAAAATCTACTTAAAATGTCTTCAACTTATTGTTGGTCCAATGCTCCCTGCCATGCTTGCTGCTCATTCTGCTTCTCTTGTGAGTAGCCAAAGTGCCTTTAAGGCAAGCCATTTAACTCGGCGGCCATCTTTGAAACATTCTCGGGCAGTATTCGTGGGGATTCTGTTTGAATTAAATTCCTCAAAATTGCTTGCCAAGCTTACGATTAAATTCCAGAAACTCAGGTCTGGTCCTAGCCCCTCCCCCGGAGAATGGTCAGTCTATTAGCGATCGATGATTGGCTCCTACTAGAAGGCGGGGCTTCATTCGCCTTATTGACCATATTGACCAAAACTATACGAGTACCATGTCTTGTGTATGCTATAGTCTTTGGCATAGCCTCTTAATTGCTGCTAATTTTATTACATTTTTTTGCAATGGGTTTTCAAGCTTCACAAAATAGGGTTTTGAATAAACTCAGCACTAATGAATGTACCAGACAACTGCTTTACAGCACAACTTAAAACTATACTTATAACCAAAAGTGATACATATTTCATGTTTAATACTGTAAAGCTACACTTTATGGTATAAATTGTTAAATAAATGTAAAGTGGCATGACTCAAGCTCATGCAAGCATCACTATGATCCAGTACTAATCTCATTCTTACTTTTGTGTATTCTTTATTTTGCTATTGAGATGAAAATATGCAGCACATACAGTTTTAAGCTATACATTTTCATCTAAGCATCCAGCAATTACTACCAGAATACCACTGCAGGTTTCTTTTAACCCTAAAGCAAACACTGAAAATGAATACCAATTCAGAATATCAGGACCTTTATGTATTAGTCGTATACCTGGATCTCTGGCCTTATATGTTTGATTTGAACTGAATTTTGTTACTTGCAGCAGATTATCAAATCAGGTGCTTTCTTTGAGCAAGTGTGTGTGTGTGGCCATCACACCTTACTAGAAAAAAAAGGCCTCTTTTGTCCAGGGTACCTTATCATTTACACTCAAATAATGAGCTAGGTGTCCGCTTTCTTTCAACATTTAATGAAAAAGCCCTGACAAACAATGGCATTTTAAACCTCATTGTGAATTAATGATGGGCACAAGCTAGACACATCAGACAGGGTTCAAAAAAGGGTTTTGTTTCAAAGAGTGCGCGATTCAATACAGGAAACAAGGCCAAAAACCACAGGCACCACTTTGGCTATATTGAAGGGAATGAGTGAAATCAAACATCGGCATTGCCCTGCTTGATCTGTGGTTTTAACCACAATATGTTGAATACAATGACATTGACAACCCAAATATGGATGAAATAAAATGATCTGTAGAGTTACTTGAACTTCCCAAAATCTTTATTTAAAACTGTATTTTATTATATACACTGAAGTGGCCCACATGATATTTAGAGGCCAAAATATCATTAGTTTCCATCCTAATGTGAAGTAATTTTTTTCATTCATTCATTAATTCATTTTCCTTCAGCTTAGTCCCTTTACTCATCAGGGGTCGTCACAGCAGAATGAACCACCAACTTATCCAGCATATGTTATACACAGCGAATGCCCTTCCAGCCATAAACTATTTTTTTTCAAACATCACAAAAAAAAAAGAAAAAAAAAATAGGTGCAATTTCCAAATGCAAATTACCCAAGGTGCAAATTAATCAAATTGTTAGAGTGGCTGACTATAGTATTGGTAACCTAGTAACCAACAGTAAGCAAGGCAAGCATAATGGAGACATCTGATAAGTCATGTGGATATAATGTTTGCTACATCAACAGTTTATTAATTCATTCATATTCTTTTCGGCTTAGTCCCTTTATTAATCAGGGGTCAACCGCCAACTTATCCAGCATATGTTTTACACAGGGGATGCCCTTCCAGCTGCAACTAATCACTGGGAAACACACATACACTCACATTCGTACACATACACTGCGGACAATTTAGCTTACCCAATTCACCTATAGCTCAAACTAGACACAATTCACCTGTGTCTAGTCTTTCCGTGTCCCTTGACCCTCACCCTCTTGCTGTGAGGTGACAGCACTACCCACTGCACCACCGCACCGTCCATAAACAGTTTATTCAGCAAATTAATTTCCATCTTGCATTATTTGCATTAACCCTTTTTCACACAAGTCAAAAAAATTATATTATTATTATTTTTTTTGCTAATTAAGGCAAAACAACAACAACAGTAGAATGAAAACCTATTCATAGCTGAATAATAAGCATTCAGTACATGGAAATACTGTGAGCTTTAAACAGCATTGTTTCCTCATTCTCATATAAATCTGGTGGGTATAAAAACAGGCCAATAGGAAAACAAAAAACATTGTTATGTTGCAAACATGATCATTAATATGTACAGCATGGGCTGTGTTTGATTGGCCACAATGTTTTATAGTGAGATGTCTTAGTGCTTAAGTTACTATGTATGTGGGACTATTTTGAAAAAATAATAGGCAGGGAGACATAAGGACAGACACCAAATGGCGGTATACACTCATAGAAAACAATGTTTAGAATCTTATACATGGTGCAGTGTGGTGATGGGCTTTATGAATCAGTTCTCAGCCAACCATCTGTTCATAGCACATCATAATGCAAAATGTGTGATATATGTGTGATTAAAATGTATTCAACTCCACCCTAAAGAGGCATAAGGTCTTTTTAAATGTGTCTTTTGTTAGTTTAACGTGTATATTGCGAAATTTACCACGCAGGCAATAAACACATGTAGATTGCTGAATATAAGTGTTTAATGCATGTTTATGCATTGCATCATATCACTGGAGTGAAAGGATGCCCATTAATGTCAAAAAATATAAATTCCTGCTTGACTTTTCAAAATACAACTCTAAAAAACATCTGTCTCTCTCTCTATTCAAGTACATTTAGAATTTAGCCTATATTTCATCCACAAAACAAATCAGGAGCAAAGTTTTTCTGGTGGCTTAACTACACTGTAAAACTTTGCTGTAAAAAAACAGCAACATTCTACAGTAAAATTCTGTATTTTCACTAAAACAGTAATATTCTGTAAAAACAGTGCATTCTGGGTAATCTTGTTGTTTCTGAGAAAGTAGTAAACTGAGAGAAATCACACTTTGTGCCCTTGTCCACTATTATGTACATCAGTTCACTAATATAGTTCACTCGACAGAGTTAATGAACACAAATGAGTGAATTCAGACACTGATGAACACCTGCTGTCAATAAACACAATCGCTGAAGGAAAGAGAAACAAGAAGCACAAACAGTGACTTCAGTTACAGCATTAAATAAAATCAACTAAAATAAAACACCTTCAGTCTCAGCAGAGGATCATTAAGCAACTCCACAAACAGCTTCAGCAGATTCCCTTATTACTGACCACTTTGACTTCTATACAGTTCTTATTGAGAATTAACAGAGGTTTGGGTGTTTTATTTAGTTTGGTGTTACCATAATGGAGGTCAGTGACTGCTTTCTTCACCCTTGACTTATTAACTTTCGTTTTTTTTACTGGGTGCTGTAAATCAGAGTTTATAAAACACCTTTGTTATAATGTATGTAATTCATGCTTGCTCTTACTGAGCTAGGTTTACTTAAAGCCTAGTGGTGTGATTGATTATGTGAAATATGTTGCTATTTTCTACTGTGTTTCATATACTTTGTTATCAATGACAATGTGAAAAGTAACCAGTTCGCATTCCAGCTAAGACAGTAAATTAAACCTGTACCTCAACAATGGAAACAATTAAAATACTTCATGCTGGGTATGGCAGAGTCCAAAAATCCCAGCATGCATTGCAGTATGAATAAATTATATAGCGTATGATGCTACAGTTTTCTTTATTTGCTTTTGATTCTGCTGTTGATGTTGTTGATTGTCACTTTTAGTATCCTGTTTGTGATCTTTGTGAGTTTTGTTAATTGTCACCATTGTTGAGGTTCATACTGTCACGTTACTGGGAGGTATTGCAGACTGGACAAGATGAGTAGGATCCATGTGCATTTATTGGTGAGTTGTCATACAAAAACAGGACATCGTGCAAACAAAGTAACAAAATAACAAAACTTGAACTAAGACAAAACATGAGCAAATAACAAATTATACAATACCATACAACAACGACTGAGAATAACAAACGACTGAGCCAAGACTAGACGGGTGCAGGGTGTATAAATAGTCCAAACAATGAGTAGTGATCGGATGCAGCTGTGTGTGTGATGAGTGGAAGTGGAAACCGGGTGTGTGTGGCGGAATGATGAGAATTGTAGTTTGTGATGATTTGTAGTTCATGATGAATTGTAGTTCACCAGCGATCTCTGAAGTCCTTGATCGCTGGTGAACATGACAGTACCCCCCTCCTAAGGAGCGGATTCCAGACGCGACAGAATATTCCCGGAGGGAGGTGAAGCGGAGGCGGAACAGGGGGAGGGCATGGAGGGTCCAAAACAAAACACTAAACAAAGCTGGCACATAACACAGTGACTAGACAGGAACAAGAAATACAAAAACTGTGAAACAAGGAACTGTGGCGGACCTGGAGCATGGAACTCTGGCGGATCTGGAGCATGGAACTGCGGAGGACCTGGAGCATGGAATTCAGGCGGATCTGGAGCATGAAGCTG
>CAIGQV010016192.1:3942947-3961018 GCA_903798115.1 Danio jaintianensis
TTGGTTCAGGACATACTGGCGGTTCACCGAACCCCAGCGGATCAGGAGACTTTGGTTCAGGAAACACTGGCAGTTCATCAAACCCCAGCGGGTCAGGAGACTTAGATTCAGGAAACTCTGGCAGTTCATGGGACTCAAGTGGCACCTCCGACTTTTCGTGGGACTCAGGCGGCTGCTCCGGCAGCACTGGGGAGTCACACGGCTCTGCCAGCCCTTCATGGGACTCAAGTGGCACCTCCGGCTTTTCGTGGGACTCAGACGGCTGCTCCAGCAGCACTGGGGAGTCACACGGCTCTGCCAGCCCTTCATGGGACTCAAGTGGAGGCTCCGGCCTCTTGTGGGACTCAGACAACTGCTCTGGCAGCACTGGGGAGTCGCACAGCTCTGCCATCCATTCCTGGGGCTCGGAAAAAAAAAATCGTGAACTTGACTGTCGAGGATAGGCACGGAGCTTGAGTTTGGCTTTCCTCCTCTTGCTCTCCTGGGGTTCCTCCTCCACAACTGAAATAGCGAAGGAAGAGCCCGACAACAAAAGGGCAAACTCCATGAATACATATAGACCCCAGTCCTCCTCAAAAGTGGGCATCCTAGAGTGAACTGGGTCTGAAAGTCCTCCTTGAAAAAACATCATCAAGAGTAGATCGTCATAGCTGCTTCTCGGAGCCAAGTTCAAGAACTCCATCACGTAACGCTCAACGGAGCGATTACCCTGACGGAGTCTGACAATCTCACCATCTGCTGGATCCATAAGGGCTCAGTCGTTCTGTCACGTTACTGGGAGGTATTGCAGACTGGACAAGATGAGTAGGATCCATGTGCATTTATTGGTGAGTTGTCATACAAAAACAGGACATCGTGCAAACAAAGTAACAAAATAACAAAACTTGAACTAAGACAAAACATGAGCAAATAACAACTTATACAATACCATACAACAACGACTGAGAATAACAAACGACTGAGCCAAGACTAGACGGGTGCAGGGTGTATAAATAGTCCAAACAATGAGTAGTGATCGGATGCAGCTGTGTGTGTGATGAGTGGAAGTGGAAACCGGGTGTGTGTGGCGGAATGATGAGAATTGTAGTTTGTGATGATTTGTAGTTCATGATGAATTGTAGTTCACCAGCGATCTCTGAAGTCCTTGATCGCTGGTGAACATGACACATACGCTGATTATTGATGTCTCTGAGCACAAAGTAAACCATAGAACTTTTTTTCATTCTAAATCTTTATATTTCTGTGGCACATGCAAGCATGTTATTACATTACTTTTAATACTGGATTAAACGTTGGATAACATTGATGAATTATATAAATTTTAGGACAGGTTCTGCCTCATTTAAAATAAAAATCAGCATCTAGAGATATTTTGTTTATTTAAATTATTATTATTTAGCATGGCTTGTTTGCTGTAACAAATTAACTTTTCAAACAAAGTTCTTAAAAGTTACAGCAGCCCAAATATACAAATATTAGGAAGTTAAGGGCTAAGAGCCCAACTAAAGCAAACACTTTTCTCCATGATGGTGAGTTTAAATGTCAAGTTTTATCTCAAGACTTTTAGTGAATGTGAGACAAAATTAAACAGGCTAGTAATAAGTGTAGCTGGTAATGTTGTTTCTGGAGTGGTTTAACTATCTGCTGATTTTTAGCGATTTCATAATTTGTTGTACTTCAGTTGATTTCATTACAAAGCTGTGACTGAAGTCAGTTTCTATTTTCTGTTCTTGTTTTTTTCCTTCAGTATTCATTTTTGTAAACAGGATTTGTTAATCAGCAATCCTCAATTATCATTTAATTAACTCATTAACTTCAGCTGTGCTTCACTGTTTCTGAGTATTGTGGACACATGGAAGTGTTCATTCAAAACTGAGGACTTTTCTGTGGGGTTTAAAGGGATAAAGGTTTGAGATGTAAAAACACAGTGTAAAAATGTATTTTAACAGTAATATACTGTGAATGTAAACTACAGAAGTAGACTGTAAAAACACCGTATGTGGCTGGCAACCCAGCTGCCAGTATTATTCTGTAAATTTACAATGAGAAGTTTTACAGCGTATAGCTCACTCACTGCTTTCAGCTTAAATAAGCCTCTCCACCACTTCAGTTGAAAAGATTCAACAAGCCATCTACTCAATTTGTTTAAAAAAATGTTGACAAATAAAGTATTATTTTGCATAGAGAAAGAGAGAAAGGGATTTTTATTTGAAATTTGCCGTTTCTATCACTTGTTTGTCATTGCGTATGTAAACTGCACATTAACACAGGGTAATGGAAACCCAGCTATTGACACTTTTAGCATATCAATGGTATTTCAACAAGTTCAAAACACTGAAAACATTACATAACACCACTCTATCAACATCCACAACACTTTATCATTGAGGCAGAGAGCAGACCAATATATACACAAATGAATCTAAATGAGGAATGTTTATAGACAAACTACTTTATATGGGATGCAAAAGAAACTTTAGCTTTTGAGGTGTCATGGGTAGCAGTGTATATTATTATTATTATTATTATTATTATTATTATTATTATATGGTTTAGTATATATAGACCTTCTGAATGGCATTGTATAATATTTTTAACAAAAAATAATACTAAAAATAAATGGTAGCCTGATAGGATAATGTTACTGGATTAGTTATTGTCTTAGCGATCATATGTATGATATTCCACATCATAAATACATTATTGTGCATTGCTAATTGATTGCTAATTAATGTTTGCTCATAACATGTTGTTTTTTTTGCATGTGAAAATAAAATGTCAAAATGTGAGTAAAATATTGTTTCTTCAACCTTTGTTACAACATTTAGAGTATATTTATGTGAATGTGATCACACAAAATAAAAACTTACAACCAATTAGAGACCTCAATTAGGGATCAAATGGAACCTCATGCTTCTTGTTTTAATATGCCATAATTGTCACGATCACCAGCGATCTGCAAGCCTGTACCATCAAGCCTGTAACATGCACCATCACCCGGACTACAATTCTGTGACTTTATGAACTACAAATCCCATCATGCACCTCATACACACACCTGTTCCGGAATCACAGATGATCACACACACAGCTGGGAGCTGATCAAAGACTCATTACACAGACTATATACACTGATCACATTCCCACACAGTTTGCTGAGTCTTGTTGGTTTATCCCTGTAACATTACAAAGCGTTTCCTGTGTCTAGTCTTTCCTTGACCCTTGCCTTGTTTTCTGGTTTTGGTTGTTTGCCTCCTGTATCGACTATTTGCCTGTGACTTGACTACGCTTCTGGATTTCCCTGTATGTACCCGTTTGATCCTGTTATTGACCATTGCCTGCCTGTCTGTCTTACCTAAACAATATGATTCTTGTTAAATATGACTGAAGATATTTTGGATATAAACTATTGTTACAGTGAATGACATTTTAGTGGGTGACTTCTGTAAATTTATTTTTGCTCCGAAAGGAAATAACATTAAACACAATGCTTTATAATGTATGTGGGGAAAAAATGGGTGAAAATATGTGGAAGAAATAACACTTTACTACTCTTTATGGAATAAAAATCATTAAATAAAATGAATAATAAATCCTATAAATCTCGTTCTTTGCTATTTCACATCAACCACTGCATTAACTAATGATTAATCTCTTAGTCTCTATTTCAGAGGTCGCCACAGTGGAATGAACCGCCAACTATTGCTAGATATGTTTTACGCAGCAGATGCCCTTTCAGCCTCAACCCAGTATTGGGAAACACCCATTCACATTCACACACACACTCATAAACTCCAGACAATTTAGCTTACCAAATTCACCTATAGCGCATGTCTTTGGACTGTGGGGGAAACCTCTGTGAACAGGAGGAGAACATGCAAACTCCACACAGAAATGCCAACTGGCCCAGCAGGGACTTGAACCAGTGACCTTCTTGCTGTGAGGTGACAGTGCTAACCACTGAGCCACCGTGCCACCTTTTCCATATACATTAGTGCCAATTTATACTCATTGTCTCCTGTTTCTAAGAATACATTGAATAAATTCCATTAATTTGCCAGGCTTTCACAAATTGCATATCTGCAAAAAGACACACACACTTCAAATCAAATCCTTGAATAACAACAGAACAGAGACATGCTATTTCATGTAAAACTTCAACAATAAACCTCCGCCATCAGTCCTATCCAAGCCATTAAGCGCCAACTGCAGCCTACAAGCTAACTTAAACAAAACCGAACAGAGATCATTTCCCGATATCTTTGAAGTTTTAATATGACGGAGCCGAGTCGGCGAGTAACCGGTGCGCACAGATGAAAGCGCTTCCCTTCATATCCATAATTAGAAGCCACGGCACAAAAGGAAAGGCAGAACAAGCACCAGGCCTGATGAGCAGCCAGCAAAGTGGAGGACGCAATTTGTGCGAGTCCTCTCTGTAATCAGGGGTCACTCAAGACCGAGGAGCCTTCTTCCCGGATCCTACCGAAATATGGAAAATTACAGTTCAGAGGGGACGACTATAACAATGGCAATTTAACCCCCCTTTCGTTTCCCCCCGGCTGCTGACAGCCTGAATGCTCAACCGTGATTCCAGCCAGAGGATTAACTTCCACATTTGGATTGCTGACTGTGGATTTTGCATGCAGGAGTTTGCATACAGAAATGCAAAGCTCTTTAGGGAAACACTGGCGAGGAGAAAAAATAAAATAATTTCCTCTACTGCAGCAGGAGGAACTTGCTTAAAGGCTCGCAAACGATGAAAATTACTTTTGTAGCTTGTGGTAACTGTGTTAGTCAAAAGAAAAAGAACGGAAACATGGTTTCTTTCAAAAAAATATATGTTTGCTGTTTGTTCAAACTACTTATTTAAAATGAGCTGAAACAACACAATTCTTGAGTTTTTTGGGGGGATAATTTAATTGTTTTATGTTCAATCTACTCAAATTTTTAAAAAAATTACTAAGTTAACTTAATTCCTTCATGTTGTCCCAACACAAATCGATTGTGTGGAACACAGCATTGTTTACTGTGTGGGAAGAGTTAGAGGCAGTGTAAACACTGAAAGCTAAATTTGGTTGTGTTTATCTTTTATTGTAGAGGTTGGACATTATATATTGATGTCATACAGGCATTTTTAATCTTTTTATGATTTCATAATCAATGGTCTTTGCTTATATTTACATTACAAGCGCCTACTGATCAATGATAGAAGTCATTAGGCAAAAATATTTGACTCTGTAAATTAAGTTCAAGGTATTTAATATTTCTGATACCTTTTTCTAACCGTTTTAAATGTGTCTTTATGTCATTGATTGATAGATTGATAAGACAATGTAGAATAACAGGTTTCCGATCAAATAAAAGGTATAACTTGTGTCAGAAACTGGAGCTTGAACTCATATGGTAAAACCAGCGCCATTATTGGATGTTTAAAATTACTTTGGAAGCCTAGTAAGCTGACACTGGTAATTATGGTAGGGGGCGTAACATTTCTGACACGCTTGATGTGTTTGACCAATCACAACACACTGTCAGAGTACATTCACATCGTTCTGGGCTTTTCAGAAGAAGGGGCTTTGTAGAAAACAAAATGCAGTCCGAGCATTTTACACTGTACTGTACACAGACTGGAAATACTGTAGGTGTTCAGCAATAATGTACATGTATGCCAAAAAAGTGTTATGGACCATTCTAGTGCACCCAAAAAACTAAATGATCTTTAAAAAAAAACATGTGGACTTCTTAAAGTTAACTCCACATTTTAAATGCTTTCAGACCCACACAAAAGACTGAATGATAGTAAAGCAACATTATATGTACAAGCATATCCCTTATTGCCTTTACAGATTAGGTTACAAAACTGTGTGGGACGTTAACTAACCCTGCTCAGCCCCACACCTTGACACTGAGGTCAAGTTTCACACCAAATGAACATAAATTAATCTCGACAGGCAGGGGATATTATATTGAACATGATCTGGGATTAAATACGGCTGTGAAAAAACAAGGTAACAGTAGATTCTGTGTTTAAAAAAGATTACATAGAAAACGATCATCTGATCATGTGATTTCTTCTTTGAAAGTCTGTATATCAACAAAAGGTCTCAGAAAGGTCTGTTTGTGCTGAGATTATTAGAGAACAAAGATAAGTGGTAAGGATGTTCAGGAGCACAACGTTTCCTAGAAATACTCCTCTTGGAACAGTTTGAACTCATTTCATCGAAGAAATTGAGCGTTTATAAATGTCTGAGATGGAAAGGGCACAAGGGCAAACCTTCTTACAGAAAAACTTTTTGTACGTTTAAAGTTATGACAGGTTTAACAGGAGGATGATTTTGAAATTACTTTACATATTAGTTGTTGTCTCATGCTATAAATAAAAGATATTAACTTTTCAATCAGTACCAAAAAGATGTTATATCCTATAGACATGTTAACTTTGTAATAACTGTTTGAATTACTGTATATATACAGCATAACTTTCAGAAGGGTATGAAATTGCCATTGGTTGAATGAGTTATTCACTATGGTTCGAGTGAATGACTCAGTAATTTGCTTTTGAGTGAATGAATGACTTAATGAATCGCTGTCGTGTGAATGAATGACTCAATGAAATCGGCATTGTGTGAGTGAATGATTCAGTGATTTATTAGCGTTTGAGTGAATGACTCTCATGGCCAAGAAAGATCGAGAAGCAAAACTTTAATGTATTTAAACTTTTCTAACTTAAAAAAAAAAATTGAACAGCATGTAAGTTATGTAAAAATGATTTAGCCCACGCTCATTGGAAATACGTGCTTCAGCCTACCTTTTTTGTAAAAGTTGCATGTTTCAAAGGTCAAATCCGCTAGAGGGAGCTGTCAACATTTTTGCGAATCTGAAATACTTTACTAAGGGTATGTTTTGTATAATTGTACATATCAGATAAACATTTTTTGTATATGAGAATGCGGGGCTTGTTGTGCAGATCACCTAGCCAAATCACTGACCTAAACCTTCCCTGAACCCAACCAATAGTGTTTTCAAAAGCAAACATAAGAGAAAAGTTTAATGTTTACATTGCTTTTATCCCTTTTGTGGAATCGTGTTCACTAACTCAGACCCGAGTGCTCTGTATTACAAGTACAACACTGTAAAAAAGTGAGCTACAAGCAAACTGACCATGCCAGTCAGGGCTTGACATTAACACCCGCCAACCCGCCAAATGCAGGTAGATTTCAGCTGTGGTGGGTTAGACAGCTGCTCCCACTAGCCACTTTGGCTGGTTAAAAATCATTTTTAAATTGCCAGTGCTGGCTCATCAATTAGAATTTTAGGTTATGGTATCATACATGAGAATATATATATATATTTATTTATTTATTTATTTTTATTATTATTTTTGTTTTTAAATGTCAATTGTTTTTTTAAGAACATTTTTATTGAATAAAAAGTGTATGTTTTTACACATTATTTAAAAATTGTGGCACGGAAACAATTATTTTGGTGTGGCCAGAGAACAATTTAGTAAATCCTTAGTGTTGAACACTATGAAACCACAACCCATTTGCTCATGCTCATTGAGCAAGCTCACACACAACACACAAAAAAAGTTGAATGTGGAGGCATGTGGACACAACACAAAATCTAAATCAAGTAATTTTAGCATGCAAAAGGCAAATTTATGCATATAAAATATATTTTCCCTACAACAAAATTGTGGCTAGTGAAAATGGCGAGTGGCTAGTAAAGTTGGAAAACTACTAGCCACACTGGCTGGTGATCAAAATAGTTAATGTCAAGCCCTGAAGCCAGTTGTCCATATGGAGATAGTCAGGTGATGCAAACATATTCGATTATAATACATAGACAACGCTAAGTTGTTTTGTGGAATTTGTTTGGTAAGAATCCTTTATTCATTGATAATGTCCCTGTAAATATCATTAGTGTGAAAAGGAACAAACGTTGTTGGCGTCACACTGCACACAGAATTCATTTTACCTAGAAACTACAGTCAAAGGCAAGTTTAGGTATGGTTTTGAGATTTCACCAAAAATTTTGAAACCATTCAAAATGATGTATAAACTGTTTATTTATAAAAACAGAACTAAACTGAGTTGAGATTTAAGGGCCAAACTAAAACAAATGCATATGTACAGTACAAAAAAAAACAGAATCATATTTGAAGTGGCTTGACTTCACATAGTATGGTATATATCTGTGGTCTGTAGTATTATCATCCAATATCATGTACCATTGCTGGAAAATACAGTAAGTTAAGTGGATTGATGATGTTATTCTAGTGTTTTATTAAACAGTATATCATGTCACTGCAATTTGGAGAGCTACAATGAAGCTACTCTAGATGTCTTTTTTACTGCAAAACAATACAAGCAGCTGTGTGACTATTAAAAACGTCGACTTGATTATAATTTGACATATTAATCTAGAGAACACAAACAATACACTTTAAATACTAGATGTACATAATATTATTTTCATGTAGGACACATTCTAATTACTGTATGGCTCAGCTATAATAAAAAAAACAACTGCAATAGTAAACTCAATGCAGAATTTATGAGCTGTCTGAAAATATATTACAAGCTGTCTGAATAATTACAGCTGAAAGGCATTACTCATTAATATATAATCACAGTATGATGTAATGTAAGAGTCCTCAGTGTCAGTACACTGTACCATGACAATAGTACACCATCTCTTTCGTGTTAAACCTGTGTGTCTGAATGTAGAACTGGTATTTCACACAGCCGGTCCACATTACTAGTCATCTCATCCTCCCATACCTGTCCTGCCACAAAAACTCTATCCATACCTACTGTTGAGACTAAAGTCTCTTATGTAACACTCATCTGATCCCCTTTCCACAACAAACGCCTTCATGTCTGTTCTTAAGCAGTCAAACACAGCTCACAGTGATCGCTATAGGTCAAATAAATAAATAAAAATAACACTTTATTTTAAGGTGTTCTTTTTACACGTCCATGTACCACAGCCTTCTATTTTGAGGATGTAATTTTTCAGAATGTTCTGCATGTTCTAATTTATTTATGCTCCTTAAAAACAGAGGTGCTGATACTAATAATCTTTTTATTAGCATTATATTTAGCTAATCCCTTATAAACAGATTTCCAATGCTTTCAAACATATCCCATCAGCCCACACTGTGATAACGGCAGTACATCCATAATGTGATAATGATATAGCATGCAGTACAACTTTGATGCGCAAATATTAACATGTTTCCATGTTGCAGATTTAATAACCATGATTGATTAAGGCCTTTTGAATACTTTTCAAATAATATCACAAGCACAATTTAGCACATTTACAACAAGCTTAAATAAATGCATGATAAATTGCATGAATTTAGAAACTTTACCTCTAGCACTAGCCATAGCTGGTCTCCAGTCTTGACATCCTTCTTGTAGAACATGCCAAAGAATTTGACAACATTGGGATGGTCTGAGAGAGCTTTCAGGATGTTATACTCAGCTTCAATTTCTTCATCAATGTCCTGAAAAAACAACAACAGATCAATTAAATCGATTCACATGTGTGCTGTGTTAAAGAAAGATTGAGCAAATGTCAATTTCTGAAAGGAAAGGTTAAATGTAAAAAATGTCAAATGTAAAAAAGGAATATTTTTGTAAAGTAAAGAGAATTGCTAAAATATTTTCACTAAATATAAATCCTTTTAAAAGACACGTGGCACTGGCTCGAGCTTCCATTTTCATTATTGAGTGAACAAAAATATTTCTTATTACCTATTCAGTGTACAGAAACACAAACAGATCCATTGATGAAACAAAGTGTTTTGTGAGTCATTTTATCTATTGAATTTACCAAAACCAAAAAGGCCATAAAATGCCAGCATTAATAAAGCCCCACAGCAGTAAACTACGCACGGAGTAGACTAAAATTGTATTTGCTGGCTTTGACACCCCCAAGGTTTTTGACCAACTTTGGAAAATTACTGTTTACTGATTGAACTTGGCAGAAAGACAACCTCTGAATGTACAATTCTAATAAATATGGCACACAGGGCTTCTCTGTGATGCCTTTTGGCTTCAAAAGCTCCATACATCTATTACAACACTAGATTACTGCATTTCCTGTGCTCGGAAAGCGAAGTGAAAATAAATATTTGTGAATATCTGAAGTACAATGACCACAGCAGCTGCAGTGTATTAAATTAAGCCTAGATTTATTTGATCTAGATGAGTAATTTTAAATACACTGGCAGCCAAGGCCATTGAAATACTTCCAAGCCTCCTTTCAGGACCTTGAAAGGGTGAATTGGAGAAACTCCGGTGAAGTAAATGAACACAAATTGCACATTTTCTGAGAAGCCATCTGATCATGATTAGTCTGGGTTTGTGCTATTAGAGGCCCTTTTATTTGCCCAGTCACTAAAGGAAAGAGTGTGTGGCTCCAGAAATAATGAGAGAGAGACAGTCACACAGAAAGCCTTTTGGCATTATCTGCAGGATATGGATGTTCTATTCTTAATATGACAGGGACGAGTGGATGTTCTTAGTGGTCAGTAATTCACCACAGGCCTCACTTAGGGCATAAACACGTTCACAGGTACACAAAAATACATGAATACAGATGCACATTGACTGAACCTGAAGGGCCAACAATGACCCTGCCCTTAACCTCAGCTCTGTGCAAATATGACTTTGAGTTTGTGATATAGTACATTGCTTGATGTCTTTGTTTATTGTGGCCTAAAACATGCACTACATAAAGGTTCGATCTAGTAGGGTTGTACTCACATGGATCGGATCCAGTATTTTGACAGCGGCTTTGCTGCCATCGACCTTGTTATGCACTTTATAAACTTTCCCATAAGTCCCTTTGCCAATAGTCTCAATGATCTCCCAGGTGTCAGATGGATCTGGAAAGCTGTCAAAGATGATGGATTTCCCTGAGCGAGGAAACATCTTCCCAAGTGATCTCCTGAGGAGAAAGAGCACATATCGAGTCTTGAGATGGATGTTCTTTGCAGTTAAAGACAGTCTGCTTGCTGTTTTTCCATTAGACTTATAGTTGATAAAATCTGTTAAATCTGTGGATAGTTGTTATCAAATATGTACAGGTGTGAAACACGATTAAGAAAAGCTGTGGAACCACTATGTGATGAGTAAAACAACCTTTGCATGAAAAATACACACCAGTATACACTTTAAAGTTAGTCTTAGCACAGCTAGGGCTATATTTGTTTGACAGCCATGTTGAGGATTAACAAAGATCCATATAGAAAGAGTAGTAACATGACCTACTTGTCAAAATCCCACTTTTTAATTCCTGACTTAGTGTATAACTCTGTTGGGTGTTGTGTAACATTGGGAATGGATGGCCTCTAGGCTTAAATGTTTTGGTTCAATTTACATCTCAGAGGTTTTCATTTTTGAGAAAACAAAGTAAAGCTGAAAGATCTGAACCAGAGAACCAAAGTCATTCTTTTCCTTGACAAAGATAGCATTATGATGAGGCAGCTAAACAAAACCCGGATGTTGTCTTCAACTAATGACTTATTGAAAAAAAATAGTCACAAAAACTTACAGAGTTATAGAGTTCACTGGGTAGTTACAAGGAGATTGCAGGGCAGTTGTTGAGGTGTTCTGGGTATTTGCTAAGTGGTTGCTTATTGGCTTAAATAAAAAGACACCACCCCACCCCTTCTTCAAATCTTGTGAATGATGCTAATCTTTAGATCAGCGTTTCTCAATCATGTTCCTGGAGGCACACAAACACTACACATTCCCAGCTATTCCTAACACACTAAACACATCTGAATCATTTCACGATCTTAAAAGTACAGACCCCATGATCATAAAAAAAAAGATCAATAGTGCCTACAGGAATGATATTGGGAAACTTTTTCTCCAGATACCATCCAGTAGTGGTTAGCTTTATTTTAATCTTTTCCAAATGGAAGGATGTCCTGTCCACACTTGGAGGTTCTCCTTCTTGCAGAGGTAAGATCTAAACCCGATTTTACTCTTCTCTAAAAAGAAGGGTGTTCTATTCAGTTCTCAGAGATTATTCTTCCTGCAGAGGTTAGATCTATGCCTGATTTTACTCTTTTCTAAAAACAGGGGTATCATATCCAGTTCCAGAGGTTCACCTTCCTGCAGAGTTGATCTCCAGACCTGATTAAATTCACTATTGCACTGTTTAATCTTCTTCAAATGTAGGGGTACCTGTCTTCTTCCTGGAAATCCACAAAAGGTTAGCTCTAGACCTGATTAAACACACTCTTGAACTGTTTACACTTTTCCAAGAACAATGATGTCTTATCCTGTTCCTGGAGGTCCACCAGAGGTTAGTTCTAAACCTGAATAAATGCACATTTTATATCTCTCCAAACTAAGTGGTTATCCTGTTCCTTGAGGGCCACCTTCATGCAGAGTTTAATTGTAGGCCTAATTAAGAACCATGAACTAACCAAGCAGGTGTGGTGGAAGTGGTCCTCAAATACCAGGACTGGAAGCACCTGACCAAGAGACAATGTCATGTCTGATCACTTAAAAAAAGTATTAGCATACTTAATTTGGAACAATATAGTGTAATGTACTTCCCTAAAATAATAGGAAGTGTTGGTGTTGCACCATTCAATAAAGTAGACTTGTTTTCAAAGTTGCACCGTTTCTGTCATTTAAATAGCTACCACAAAGCTCTTGCTCCCTGTGGTTTAAGGGCTCCATCAGAGTCTCATAATGTTGTGATAGAGAATGTGGGTATGCTTCTTTAATGTGAGTGAAAAATGGGGATGTGATTCAAGCTGCTTTTATGACCTCGCCTTTGTTCTCTGCAGGCGCCAAACAGTGCAAACCACTTCGGCTACTGTAGCTTGATGTGCCAGTGCCATCAATAAAACCACAGAGAAGAATGGGACCATAATGAACTACAGCTCTAGCTTGGAAAATGAAAAAGATGCATTGTGTATTTTAGCATGCAAGCTAATTTCACAGAGAGCCCATTAAAGTATTACAACAGACTGAATGGATTGCACAGCGAATATTCCTCTTGTATTCAAGGAAGTAATGGCAAAATTGACATTGTCGAGCTTTTATAACAAATGTTTTAAAGTTTGGTTGAATTTGCATTGCAGGTGTACTTGAATTTGCCTATTGGCTTTCAGGGATGCACATTTCAATACCAGAAATCTGTTCACTCACTCACTATCCTTCAGCTTAGTTTATGATTTATTAGGGGTCGTCACAGTGGAATGAACCTCCAATTACTCCCTCGATGCCCTTCCAGCCACAACCCAGCACTGGGAAACACCCATAGACTACAATTTGTTCAATTTAATTTAAAAGGGTTTCACTTTTATAAGGGGTTTAAACACAGTTGTGTGGCAACAGTCTGTGAATATAACCAGCTTCTAATGGTAAAAAACTATTAATTAAATTTTTGATGATTACACTTCATAAAAACAGTCTGCAGAAACACTTTGATTGACATTCTTCCATTGTACATGTCGACAGAGGGGGAAACCCCCACCCATCAGTGACCCATCTCTCCCTCATTAGCATAGTTAGTCTTGTTTTTGCATCTGCCACTATGCTGACACATAGGCATTTGTAGCTCCGCCCTCTTTTGTAAAGAGTACTGGGAGCACAATCTCATTTGAATTTGAAGCAATAGTCCCCGGAATGGCACAATTTGAATCAAAGCCAACAATGGCCTCCTTTGCCTTGCACACATTTAATATTACAACTTGCAGTATGGACTACAGTAAGAATAGAAAGCAGTAAAGATCAAATTTACTCACTCACTATCCTTTGGCTTATTCCCTGCTCTATCAGGGGTCGTCACAGCAGATTGAACCACCAATTACTCTGGCATATGTTTTACCAGCAGATACCCTTCTTGCCTCAACCCAGCACTGAGAGTACAACCATCAGGGCTGGAAAACATGCACACACACTCCCATTGACACACTATGGGAAATTAAGTCACATGTCTTGGACTGTAAGGTGAAAAGGAGCACCCGGAGGAAACCCACACAGAAAGATTGTTGGGACTCGAACCAGTGACCTTCTTGCTGTGAGGCAAAAGTGCTAACCACTGAGCCATTGTGCCGCCCAATAACAATAAAACAATTTTAATTATTTAAAACAATTTTGAAGAACATGAAATTAGTAAATGACAGAATTTTCATTTGTGGGCAAAACTATCCTGTGTGTCACAAATGAATAGTTCATGTTTCCAATATTTTTAGGAACTATCTGCAAAAACATATGCTAAAAATAAATTTTTTTTGCATTTAAGCCAGTTTTCACTGTGACTCATTGTAAGCCACTCCTGACCAAAACCATTCTGGTAGAATTATTCATAAATGTATTAGAAAATAAACTTTAAAAGTAGCAAAAACACCACAAAAAGTCCAAACAACAATTAAGAAAACTTGCCATACTGTAACTACTGTTAGTAGTAATCACTGATCTTATTATACTGACTGTCTAACAGACTCAACATTTGTGACCCTACTGGGTGAAAGTTCAACAAGCTATTTCTTTACTCCAATTACACCTATACTTAAAAGATAAAAACTGAAGTTCAACGTGTCACTTACATTCTTTCCTTAAATGGTTGCTGAACATTTTGTTGAATAAGTCCATATTGACTCCGTTGAGGCAGTCGTGGCGTGTGAACACTTGTGGAAGAGTTAACCACAGCTAAAGCTAATCTCAGCAAGCCATGCCTGGCACCAGAAACAATGCTAAGCAGCAGAAGATATGTTGGGATTAAGAGGAATTAGTTGACTACGCCATGAGCCTTTCCTTATTTAGATCCTCATTGATATAGACGCCAAAGCTAGTTAGGACAACTAAGAATATATCACCAAGGGACTACCTCTCTAACCCAAAGAAAGTAACCAGACAGAGTAGCTTAAGAAGCATCTTTATCCATTGTTTGGGGTTTTCACCAAAGAAAACTCTTGAGTTCTCCATGAAACGATGTTCGATGAAAATCACTATACAAAATAAAGTACAAATTCTGCTTTCTTTAGAATAAACTAGGTATGTTAAAATTGTGATGCAGAGGATGTAACATAATAAGTCCCATTTCTGTTCTCATAATTTTTCACATTGTAAAAGAACAAAAAATAACTGAATTCAATTTTCTCTTTCATATTTACCAAATTATTTTTGGCTTTGGCCTTTTGGCAAATTTTATTTTTGGCTACATTTGTTAAAGAAATAAATATAAGTTCAATATAAATCAACTATACAAACCAGCACTGATTTCCAAACTAAATAGCTCCCTTCGGATGGACAACTTAATCTAGGTTATAATTCTGCAATCCTGTCACAACCTTTGGCAGTACTTCCTGTCATCATTTGTTCAATTTCAAGTTTCGAGTCATTGTTTATTACCATTTGTAGAAAGTGCAAATTAAATTACCAGAGGAGCTTTAAAAGTATAAATGCAACAATTACAGCTATATGTATCTGCTTTTGGCTTTTTCGTACTGCAGAAACTAGATTTATTTTTGTTACAGACAACCATTTGGCTGGATTTATAAGAGTATTGTCTAACACAACACAAAATGAATTTGCTAATAGCTGCATGCAGAGAAGATTAGTACTGAAAATGCATGGACAGCTATTTTTGTGCCTAACCTTACTGAATATGCATTTGAAGGAGCTTTCTGGTCAGACCCAAATTTTATGGGAGTGGAGTATTCAAATGAATCACACAATGCAATTACTAATGTTTGCACTCCTCAAATTACAGGTATTTACACCATTATTTAAGGCCTTAAAAAGCATGTCTTAAATGTTGCACTTGAAATGGCTGCAATATCTTGTTTGTCTGGCTTATTTTGTTTGCTCTATGGCAGGCTCTCCTAAACAGGCCAATTTTATTAGCTACTATTATTACTTTTAGTTAAACAAGTGTCTCATTAAAATGTCTACAACCTCTTACAACTGATACAAGATCAGATTAAAAAAATAAATAAAACTTCCGCAGTGATTTGCCCCTGGGGAGGATCTGACATATATTACACATATGAAAGCCTAAGCTGGTCAGATAGTTTTAGCTGGTCTCCCAGCCTGGTTTTAGAGGGGTTTTGGCTATTTCTAGGGGGAGGGGAAGAAAGTTTTCTAGTTTTTTAACACTAGAAACACCACAGGATAAATTTCCCAAGAGTAAAATTACTCAGCAATGACTTTCACTTTCAGTCACTGAATTAGGGGTTATGATAAATAAAAAAGTAATAAATGAGTAAAAGAAGCTGGTTTGTAGAGGTATTAGAGGTATTGGAACCACAAAATGCCATGAATGATGGAGAGTCTTATGATGGGGAAATAAGGCATCGTAAATTTACCCAATGTGGGTAAATTTACCCACACTGGTGGTTTTAGGTATGCAACGACCCCTGGTGGTTCTAGTGTTAAGCTAGACATAGCTGGTTTTGGCTGGTCTCCCAACCTGGCTACGCTGGTTAAGCTGGTTTTAGCTGCTCAGATATGGACATGGCTAAAACGAGCTGGAAATGGCCAAAACCCCTCTAAAACCAGCTGGCCGACCAGCTAAAACCAGCCTACCAGCTTTTTTCAGCAGGGATATATTTCTGCAGAGATTATACAAATCACCCAACAGTGGACAACCACTCAATTTTTGAAACTGTTATGACATAACAAAGCCTTGTTTACTGAAATTACATTACCTTAGTAAATTTATACATGCTCCAAACCACTAATTTGAAAGAAAAGATTCGTAAAGGTTTCAAAGCTTCATAAAAATAACCATGGCTAGGTCAGGGATGACTCCAGTCCTGGAGGGCCACTGTCCTCTGCTGAAATTTGTTTTTACCTTTGTCTTAAGGATTGCTTGAAAATTACAGCCAAGTTTGATTAGGGATAGAACCAAACTTAAAAGGTTGCCCACCTCTGGTCTAGGCACTGCTCCATACTCTAGCTGTGGAAAGGAAAATTGCCCTAAAGAAATATTTATTTATTGGAGACTGCCTATGAATGAGATCTTAAAACCACCTGGTGAAAAAAGCCTTATGTGTCAAGATACACTATGCAATAGAAGGGAACATGTTGGCCTGCCTGTTCTTGGTACAACATTACACATATAAGTCGGGAAAACAACCAATGCTGTTATAAAGCGTCATTTGAGCATGATAGAGAATTATCTGTCATTACAAATGCCAGGTGATTAACCTTCTAAACAGAGGCCACATAGCCTGTAACTGAGCACATGTACAGCTCAATGCAAACTGCCCGAAGAACCTCCAGACATGTTCAATAATGAATTGAGCTTCTATATGTTACAAAACTCCATGACACGGAGACACAGGAGAAAACGGAAGATAAGGCTAGCCCACCTCCGCACTCACAAATTACAAGACATTGGCTGTGAGTGTGTAAGCTGATCTCCCCTACGTGAGGTACTTAGAGCTTATGAGCTGCATTAGCGTATGCATTTTTTAGTGAGGCAAGCTTTACTGTTGCTGCTCATACATGGTTTGAGACATTAACAATAATGGACTCTTAATATGGGTCAGTAAGCAACCACCCCAGAACACCCTATAAGGCACCTTATAACACTTTGGGAACTTCGAAACCCCTTAACATTTTGGCGTTAGTTTTGCATTGACAAACAACAAAGAACTAGGTCAGGCAATACAAAGTCAAGGTTATAGACTCATAAATTCAACAAGACAGTGGAAACATTCCTCAGAGATTCTGGTCCATATGGACATAATGACATAATGCAGTTCTGGCAGATTTGTTAACTGCCCATCCATGATGTAAATCTCCTCTGCCACCAACCTTCCCAAACGTGCTCTACTGGATTGAGATTTACTATGGAAGACATTTGAGTATACTGAACTCATTATCATGTTCAAGATTATAATCAACTCTAGAGATGGTTGTGTGTGATAATCACAGTAGATCAGCAGCTTGTAAAATAGTCAGACCAGCCTATATGTAGAGGTGGGTAGTAACGAATTACATTTACTTCGTTACATTTACTTAAGTAAAATTGTTGGGTAACGTGTACTTTTTGAGTACATTTAAAAATGTGTACTT
>CAIGQV010016192.1:3961418-3980804 GCA_903798115.1 Danio jaintianensis
TATATATATATAGATATATATATATATATATATCTATATATATATATAATGAAAAGTAACTAGTAACTATTTACTTCAGTAATTAATTTTTTTCATCAGATACTTTTTTACTTCTACTCGAGTAACTTTTAAGATTGTTATTTTTACTTTTACTTGAGTAAAAATTTCCGTAAGTACTTGTACTTTTACTTGAGTATAGATTTTGGATACTCTACCCACCTCAGCCCATTTGTCCAATCTGCATTAAATACAGTTGAACATGTAACTAATGAAGTGGTTATAAACAATGTATGTACAAATGTACAAACAAAGACTGTACAAATTAATATGAATTAGCCACTAAACTAAAAAGTTACAGACTGATGTGAGACTGTGTTGGAACTACCAAAATTCTGAACTACTAGAATTGCCATAGTGGTTATTCTGACCGTTCATATAAGACTGTACCAAATAGAATTTTTGTCATGATATATTTACATTTAAAGCTTCTATTGAGATTTTAGAATTAAGCTTTGAACACCTGCCATCATATTTTATGAAGTCATTACCCTAAAAAACATTGTTTTTGTAATATAGCCTATAATTGTGTACCAGTTACTAGACTGCCCTGCAGGAGAGCAAAGTTTTTTCAAAGTCTTTCTTTTTGAAAGTTTGAAAGACATGTTTTAAGTAAATTAATGTTTTTGCTATCAGAAATATATATATCTATATACTATTTCAATATAATGCACACAAACATCTCTTACTAATAGAATTCTGTTTACCACAGCAATGATACAGAGGAAATGGCAAAAAGCTGTGATTTTTCTGAATATGGTACAACCTATAATGAGCCTAATTTGCATAGAACCTATAATGAGCCTAATTTGCTTTCACAAGAATGACAATGAGTTCATTTAAATATAGCACAGTGCTATTTCTGCACCTTTAGCACCTGGCTAAACAATATTGCAGGTGCGCAAAAGTGATAATGTGCAAATGTGCCACAATTGTAAATGTTGTGCAATAGTGAATTCATCTGGCATTTGCATACCTGTTTTGGCCAGATGTCATCTCTGCCTGCTTTGCATCCAGAGAGCAACTTCATGAAAGGCGCTCTGAAACATTTCAAGATAATACATTCCACACTATGGCGAGGCTTGTCTCCTTATTTCACCTTTTTAAAGAACAAAAGTCGAAGCAACTTGAGGAGAGCAAGGAAACAAGAGCCAGGACCGCCAGGGAAAGAAAGACAAGAGACCTGAGCTAATTTACAAGGCTGTGAGCAGGTTGAAGTTTCAGTTTAACCTTTGCAGGGCAAAGCATAGACAGGAAAGATATACAAGATGAAAGACTTGTAAGACAGCATATAACAAATGATCCTTAAAGGGATAGTTCACCCAAAAATGACAATTAACTCATCATTGACTTACTCTTGTGTGATTTCAAAACTTTATAAGTTTCACAAAAGAAGATGTTTTAAAGAAAGCTGAAAACTTGTAACCATTGACTTCCATAGTAGGAAAAACAAATACTATGGAAGTAAATTGTTACAAGTTTCTTCAAAATATCTTCTTTTGTGTTCAAGAGGAAGAAAGAAAGTCAAATAGGTTTTAAACAAGCGAAAGGTGAGTAAATAAAAAAAATATTTTGGGTGAAATATCCATTTAACCCACCAAAAAACTAAATATTAAGCTAAATTCAAGCATCTACTAAAATTGCTGTCCAAATATACATTATAAATATGTACATTAAGAAAGTCGACAATAACCACTACACATATAACATTTATGTTCAACATGTTGTTTTTTTTTTTACTCAAAACATACTGCATTTAAACTTATTGACTTAAAAACACCCAGCCAATACTATCTACCCAAGGTCAATCATTCTCATTAAATCAAACAAAAACATGTAACTGGTCTTTACCTGGCAATTTAGATGCAAATCAGAACCACATCCCTATAAACTCCCATTTTGGCTAAGACATGTATTATACACAAGCCCATGCACACATCCACATTCAAAGAACCAAATTACAGCCAAACCCACACCTGAAAGTAAGCAAATCAACCACATTTGGTTGTCTAGTCCTGCCCTTGAGTTATCTAAGGCATAGAAAGAACTGCATTCAGCATCACTTATACAGTAGATCTCAAACTCAATGCAATTCCAGTCCAAATAGGTAGCTCTAAAGCTCACCTTAAGTAAAAACAAATCGTCTTTCTATATTTCCAGAGAACTTGAATACATTTAACTAATCCTGCATTGTTTTCCACTCTACAATAGCCTAAAAACACCTGCTTTGAGAACCAAAGTGTCCAGCAAAAGTGCTAAAAGCTCATCTCATGCAAGTAAACAAACTCCAACTTACAGTTTGCTGCTACTGCTACATGCTCAGGTATCAATCAATCGTAGCCTCCCATCGCCGAGGAAGGAGACTGTGCTAGTTACTGCCTACAGTTAGGTTATCTCTCTGTATGATGTATTATTCATCGGCAAAAAGTAACACAATATTGTACAATATCCCACCATGCTTGGCTTCCGACCATTGCTTTAATGCATCCTCAATGTTGGCTGAGGTGACCTATGGACGGAGACATGCAATATCACTTGCAGGTGACAAAATGAAACAGGCAACAGTTTGGGCAGCCATTCTGTAATAGCTGTAATGGGTCATGACACCAGACATTAGGCCATAGCAAAATTGGATAACATTTCTATCTATGCAGACCATAGGCACAAAGACGTTTAGCACAGACATCTTGAACTCTTTTAAGGTTTATGTTAGCATTCTGTGTTTTTGACCTATAATGAGTCTAACAGAGCAACGGATGCTACTGTGATTGCCACTGCATACAAGTCTGCGCTGTTGCAACGATTTAATGTCACTTATCTATCTTAGAGAGACATCTAGTGTCTCTGCCTTGGGCATTGACTACACAATGACCTAGCAGACAGGCTTATTTTAGTGTCAATGTGTATAATTACATAAACCTTTAATGAAAAAATGGTTTTATTAAAAGCTGAAGTAATATACGGCACACAAACTATTTTGTCCAGTGTAGGTTTGATGGTGTGAAGAAGGGACGCACTTCTGGCAGCTAATTAGGTGTGTTAAACTTAATGTAGTGCTGTGCAAGCCAATGTGTGTTTAACAGTTTAGTGCATTTTACATATGCCCCATTTAATCTGTGAAAAAAAACTTAACAACAAGAATATAAGAAATATAAAGTTGCAGAAGTAAGTGAAAATACAAATTGAGAAACATGCCAAAACGAATAATAATAAATAAATAGGTAAATAAAATATATAAATAAAAACACTATCCCTCTATACACTATAATGCAGTTTATAATAAGGACAATCTCTCAAATCTCATAAAAACAACAAAACTGAAAGCTATCAGGCTTAAGTTAACAGACACATGACAGGATCTCATGAGTAAAAGTGCGTGATTGATTTTGAAAGGCTCCATTTTCAAATGCTTTTGCAGAGAGATTTAAAAAAGACAAAAATGGTGTCACGGTTTCTGATGGAAGTACAACATGTAGAGAATGTGTTTTCATATAAAAACTTATTAATGTGGACATAAACCAGGACTAATTTTAAGTTTTGTATGTTTTTTTTTTTTTAAATGTAGGGGAAAACAAAGTACTCAAAGAAGACCCAAGCAGACATGCGAAACAACACAACAATTCTGCAGATATAGAACACAACAAAAGCCCACTTTTGGTTTCAGGATCTTACAGAGATCCAAATATGGTTAGTGTGCCATCTGAATTGTTAACATCCAGTCACCGGATACAGTCTTCCAGTTTCCACTTTCCTTCAGTTTTGTGGTCTGCAGAGTGCTCAAACTGCTATTGTAGGCTGCTGTCTGAACGGAAAATATTGGTCACATACAAATTGCAAAATGGGGCGATGCTGTGGGGCAGTGAGTAGCGCTGTCGCCTCACAGCAAGAAGGTCACTGGTTCGAGCCTCGGCTGGGTCAGTTGGCATTTCTGTGTGGAGTTTGCATGTTCTCCCCGTGTTCACGTGGGTTTCCTCTGGGTGCTCCGGTTTCCCCCACAAGTCCAAAGACATTCTGTATAGGTGAATTGGGTAAGCTAAAATTGTCTGTAGTGTGTGTGAATGAGAGTGTATGGGTGTTTCCCAGTGATGGGTTGCAGCTGGAAGGGCATCCGCTGCGTAAAACATACGCTGGATAAGTTGGCAGTTCATTCCGCTGTGGCAACCCCAGATTAATAAAGGGACTAAGCCGAAAAGAAAATGAATGAATGAATGAATGAATGAAAATTGCAAAATTTCAGGATTGGCTGCAGTTTGGCTTTTAAGTTTTTTAAGGTTTGTTCTTATTTGTCAATATATCTGGCAACACTAGTGTATCAATATAGTACATATCTAATTTCATGTGATGTCATGGTCTGTGTATATATACAGAAGACAGACAGCACTCTGATATACATTGCATACAATATTTTCTGCGTTACATTAGGCAAAGAGTGGTTGCCAGTACCTGCAATTTCTGGAGTTAATTTGCTTGCAGAATGTGGCTGTCACTTCCTTAAATCAGGATTAAGCACCTAAAGTCGGTGTGAAATCAAAATTTACAATGTTTATTTTGCTAGCTCACATTGTTATTTATAAGGTGAATAATTAATGTAAAAAATGTTTGGTAAAGGGCAGCACGGTGGCGCAGTGGGTAGCACAATCGCCTCACAGCAAGAAGGTCACTGGTTTGAGTCCTAGCTGGTTCAGTTGGCGTTTCTGTGTGGAGTTTGCATGTTCTCCCCATGTTTTCGTGGGTTTCCTCCGGGTTTCCCCCACAACTCCAAAGACATGCAGTACAGGTGAATTGGGTAAGCTAAATCGTCCATAGTGTATGTGTGTGAATGAGTGTGTATGGATGTTTCCCAGTGATGGGTTGCAGCTGGAAGGGCATCCGCTGCGTAAAACATATGCTGGATAAGTTGGTGGTTCATTCCGCTGTGGCGACCCCAGATTAATAAAGGGACTAAGCCGAAAAGAAAATGAATGAATGAATGTTTTGGTAATCTTTAATCAAAGTCTGACCATTTGCTTTCACCTTTGGAGTGGTGGTCCTTCTCTGTTGATGTCAACTTGAGGGTTTCCATAGCAACTTCTTATTAATATGCTTAGCCACCCCCCTCTTATTTTTAGTTTGCTATGCGGGAATGATGCCCCAAAGAAAGCCTCACCTCTTCTCAATATTCTGTTTCAGTTGGAAGCACATCAACACATCATCAGTTTATGCAAACTTTAAAGGTGAAATTAAAGTTGATGTAAAATCAAAAACTTATTGATCTCCTAAAAAACCACCTCTACCCTCTAGAAAATATTTAAATAAGTCTTTGTTGAACATTAGGTAATCCAAAGACCCAATGCATACCTATAACAGCATATCAGTTTATAGATTAGCTTCGTACCACATAAAAATCCAAGCCATCAATCCATTTTACCCCTCTCTGCATCAATCAGCTCAGACTTAAACTCTTCCCTGGTTCTCCATCCTCTCTTTGCTTGACTGGATGTCCGGTAAGTTACGGTATTTGAACTCCCATTATAACATCCAATTATTTGCAAGCCCAGACAAGCATCTTCTTCTATGTCAATCAATTGGCGCAGCCTTTCACACATCACCGGTGACAACACTCACCAACACGGGCTGCCGTCCAACCTCTAAATGTGTGTTTATCTGAGTAGCCCACAGACATAGAGAGTTATACCTGAAGAGCTGCAGAAAGCTGAAATATTCATGGCTGCTTCTCTGTTTCTCTGGTTTGTTATGAAGCTCCTGCGGTGTGCATTAGGTCCCTCCCTTTCCTGCAGTTCGGTTTTCACACTAGAGGAGACACCAGATGATGTGCTGTGTGCATCCCAAGAAGACTCCATGAGAAGATGCTGCTACTTTTTCATGTATACCTTCATCAGCCTCCCTATCACACTTTTTCTCTCTCTTCCTTCCCTCTCTCTCTTTTGCACATTCTATAATATGACTAGCCCAGGCAAACATCATAATTCGAAACGGTGAGGAAAAAAGCCAGCACTGATATCTCAACCTCTAGAAAGAGGACCATCAATCACAGGCTGATGGGAGGACCACAGGCAATCAATAACTCTGTATGAAGTCGTCCACGTCCCGGGCCATGAGGAGGCCCCTCGTCATGCATCACGCTGACACCTTCCCACTCCCCCTTCAGGTCTCTCCCTGGCCTCTGACGGCCTTCAATTCCAAAGGGGTCCAATTTGATCAGCCTCTTTAAGTGGTGCTCCCTCAACTGGATCTCACAGGCTTGAGTTACCACAGCTAAAGTGCCTCATTTCCTGCTCTGTTGGGTTACAAATGGTGCAGTCCAACCCACAGGCGGAGACACAGCAGTGGCCGTAATGACCCTGTGGGCACAGGGCCCACAACCTACTTGGATGGAATCTCCGACCCCCCAATTCAAACAATGAGCCAGACAGACACATTACCTGTTCTGGGCTCCCATTCAAAGCAGATAAGTACAGTCTCTGTGATTCACCAGTCCCTTTTCATGTGCATGCTCTAACCAGAAATGAAACCAGCGAGAAATTTGTGAGCTGAAACATTACAAATGAGTTGATGCTTCAAGGTGGGTGCCAGGGACTTGCTATATAGTTACTAAATGTCAAATGTATAGTTAGTAGGGGTGAAATGGTACACAGAAGTCATGGTTTGGTATGTACTGTACCTTGGTTTTATGTTCACGGTTCAATAAAGGACAACAGGAATAAGCAACAAATCCCCAGTCTTTGTTTTTTTTTTCTATTTATTTCAAACAGGCAGTGTTTTGGTAGTCTGAAAACGTATTGTGATACAAATGTACAAAATAGAAATATAGAATAATGAAAAATAAAACTTCTATTAGGCCCAACTTATAAATAATTAGGAGATTGTGTTTTAAACTTGGCATCACGGTGGTGCAGTGGGTAGCACAATTGCCTCACAGCAAGAGGTTCGCTGGTTCGAGCCTCTGCTGGGTCAGTTGGCATTTCTGTGTGGAGTTTGCATGTTCTCCCCGTGTTCAAGTGGGTTTCCTCCGAGTGCTCCGGTTTCCCCCACAGACCAAAGACATGCGCTATAGGTGAATTGGGTAAGCTAAATTGTCCATAGTGTATGTGTGTGAATAGGTGTGTATGGATGTTTCCTAGTGATGGGTTGCAGCTGGAAGGGCATCAGCTGCATAAAACATATGCTGGATAAGTTGGCGGTTCATTCCGCTGTGGCGACCCCAGATTAATAAAGGGACTAAGCCGAAAAGAAAATGAATGAATGAATGAATGTTTTAAACTTTCAAAGGTAAAGCTCAACCCTCTCCTGAAACAAAAGAAAATAATTCTGCATTAAATTCAGGATTCAATAAGCTTCAAAATTTATTTTTTAGGATGTTAAAGGGCATTAAAGGACTGTGTCGAGGCAACTGCCCCCTGCTTCTTTGGTTCTTTGCCTCCATGTTGTCTATTTAAAATCTTTTGATGCATGGCAATCCATTGATTATCTCTTATATTAGCGTATTAATTACAAACAATCATATTCATACATTTCAGAATGACATACGGTGTACTCACACTAGGCTATACAAACCACGTCTGAGCATGTTTGACCCTCAAATCCCAGTTTGTTTGACTAATGTGAGGTCTCCATAGTGCACCTGGATGTGGTTTGACGGTTGGAAGAGGTGGGCCAGAGCATGGTTTGGTAGGGCTCGGGTGCAGTATGCATTTAGTGAAAGTGCAAAGAATGTCTCATTTTGATTGACGAATACCAAGAAAGACACTTATGCTTAATGACTCGAATCTTACAAGTACAACACTGTACAAAGTAAACTACCAAGCAAACTGACCATGCCAGAAAACTTGTTCATTATGTAGATAGGCATGTGAGGCAAACCAATTGTACACGTTACCAATTGTACACATTAAGGACATTACAGTGTTTTATGGTGCAAAGAGCATGAAAATGCTCCTTTATTCATCAATATTTCCCTGTAAATATCATTAATGTAAAAAGGAACAAAAGTTGTTGGCATCATACTTGCCCTGTAACATCCATTTTACCTAGAACCTGGAGTCAAACACGTTGAATACATTTTTGCAGTTTTACAAAAATATAGCCTGAACCACTTATTTCAAAGAGTTTGTATTGCAAAATATATATATATATATATATATATTACTGCTTTTTCATCTGTGTTAAGATGCTTTGACCCAATCTGCATTGTATAGAGAACTATGGAAATAAAGCTGGCATGACTTGACTTGAATATAGACTATTGATAATTCCAGTTAAAGTCAGTAATTTCCTCTCACTCGGATGCAGACCTTAACTTCTAGTTGGCTATTGGCTTTACTCTTTATCTCGCACCCTAAGATATATATATATATATATATTTTTTTTTTCACCAAATTCTTTTGTTTTTTCTTTCGGTTATAACTTATGGACCAAAGGTCAGCTACAAAAGGCAGTTATAATGCTTGTTAAAAGGTTAAGTATTCATGTTCAACTTTTTAGCCCAAAAGTATGGAGAGTGAGGCAAGGAGACAACACAATTGGTTTTAAATATTTATGGAACTATATGGAGCAGTAATAGTGACACTTGCCTTAGTAAACATTAACACTATTCACTAAGACCTTGAAAATAGTGAAACAATTGCAGTTAGTCTGAGGAGCTCCACTATTACTATGCTACTCAGTTATATGTGACCAGCTGTTAGTGAGATAATAAAGCCAGAGAAACCACCAGAATACCAAACATCAACCAGTCCACATTCATCCAGCCCAGCGATGAATTATTCTGCAATGAATCGATAATATCAATCTATTGGAGATTCTTTGCCTTTTGTAATTTCACAGTTTACATCGTCTAACTATATCAGTCAAAATGATCAGTGAGACCTTGTCAAAGAAGGTTATGAAGATATTTAAACAATACTGAGAAACATAAATCGTATGCTTTCCATTGGACTGTGGGCTGATGCTTTAGGCATGTGTCCTACTTAGATTTGTGGTTCATTATCCCACTCAGAACATTATTCACTCACTGTTTGACATTTTATGCTTGGCATTTACTTACTGTGACAATGAAGATCACAATAGGAAAAAAAGTCATGCTGACAAATGCCTAACGCAAGATGCTTATGGTTATGATATGATATGTCCAGTATTCCTGTTATGCATTGCATTTTTAGGTTAGGTACTTGAAGGGTGTGTTCATAACACTGTCATGACACCTTTATAATCATGACATGACATGTTATAAACATGGGAGATTTTATGCATGCTTATGACAATTATAATTAGCTCAGTTATGTCATTTTATATACAAAGGTGACAATGTTTGAGATGTCTTTGTTATGACAACTTGACATTACCAAGACTACATAACTTTTCATAAACATGACTGTCAAGATGCCATTTTAATTGTCTTGAATATGTTTCTACTCACATTTTTCAGTAGAATTAAAAAATAAGCTTTATTAATATTACATTGGGTAGCACAGTGGCTCAGTGGTTAGCACTGTCGCCTCACAGCAAGAGGGTCGCTGGTTCGAGTCCCGGCTGGGTCAGTTGGCGTGTCTGTGTGGACTTTGCATGTTCTCCCTGTGTTGGCGTGGGTTTCCTCCGGGTGCTCCGGTTTCCCCCACATTCCAAAGACATGCGGTATAAATGAACAGGGTAAGCTAAATTGTGTGAGTGTGTATGGGTGTTTCCCAATACTGGGTTGCAGCTGAAAGGGCATCCACTGTGTAAAACATATGCTGGAATAGTTGGTGGTTCATTCCGCTGTGGGGACCTCGGAAATAAAGGCTAAGCTGAAGGAAAATGAATGAATAATATTACATTAAGATGTTGCATTAAAAGTGTCGATACTCAGTGGTGTCAAATAAATATATAACAGCTTCATTCAAATTGAATGACATTTTAATGACAAATTAAATATGTACCACTTTAGTTAAGGAGGTAAAAAACTATATTAATGATGGTGTTATAAAATTCATGACACAATTATAATGGCCTCATGACAGTCATGTTTATGGCAGATTTATGATAAGTTGTCTCGGTAATGTCAAGTTGTCGTCACAAAGCCACAAAGCCGGAAAGTTATGGTGTATTTGGTTATGTCAAGTTGTCACCTTTGCATTTAAAATGACATAACTGAACAAATGACACAATGAGAGTTGTCATAAATGCATAAAATCTCTTTCAAATTCATGACATGTCATGATTGCGAAGGCTTCATGTCAGTCTTATGAACACCCCCTTCAAGTAAAGTGTTACCTGTCCCTGTGTGTATGTGATATTTTTATCAGATGATGTATAACATTTTCTTCACGTTTGTGCTACAAATATTTCTCATTAGGTGATTTGTTTTACTCTGTTGTCAAAAAACTCTTGAAAACAGGTTTCAAAAATGCATGTTTTTGGAGATGCTTTTGTTGATGTCTAAACTCTAAAAATGAGATTTTGTGAAAATAGTGATGTACGTGAAAAATACGTGAGCAATCGACAATTCAACTCAACTTGACAAACCACAATGGTGGACAACAGGACTGTATGGGCATGTCCACATTAATATGTTTTCATTTAAAAATGCCAATTTTCTTCATTTTAGTCTTTTATTCACACTGATACAATGTTTTTATGCAATGAAAACATATCTTTTTGAAAATGCTCTGCAAAGTTGATCAATTTAAAAACACAATTTTGGAGTCGCAGGGTTGACGATGAAAAAGGAGCATTTTTGAAAACAATGATCCATTTTTAGTCATGTGACCAACTGAGCTGAAATGGTGAATGGTATTGTACAGTAGTAGAGCTCTCTGTTTTGACAGAAAAGAATAATGTCAGATTGCTCCAGATAGCATTTCTTCATAGAATGCAGAATGCTTGCATAGGATGCAAAGCTGTTGATTTAGCATGTCATATTGTTTGCAACATTATACTCCTGTGGCAACAACTCCACCTCGCTGTCTGTCTATTTAAAAAAAAACTCTGTACTTTTCCTCGACATATTGCCACGACATTTCAATGAGCCGGAAAGTAAATAAACATCAGCTGGAATCAGCTCAAAGAGTCTTACATCTTAACGTAGAGCAGTACAGGGACACAACTCAATTTTCAGTCGATTCAATGTGGAAGACCACATTTTTAGTTTAACTTTTGTTTCTTTTATTGCTGTTTATTAGTCAGAGAGATACAGTATCAAATATAAAGAATCAGTAAGACATCTGTTGTTCCAATCTATCAGCACAAAACAAAATTAGTTTTGTTTTAAATTTAGACATTTTCTTCCTCTCTGAATGAAACAGTACAATTATAAATTCTAGCATCAAAAGATGAGCAAATTTTTAAAACAACATGGAGCATTTTTAGGACGAAAACCCTGTTTTCAAATGTATCTGGATTAGTCTAGACATAGTCTAAGATAATGCATATGTGCGATAGAATGTAATGTTTCTTTACAAAGTGACTTCCGCAACTGCCCTGGCATGCATTTTCTGTTGTTTTCTTGTATCTACAGTATATGAACAGGGATCTTTGACAACACTGTCGTCTGTATGCAATATTTTCAAAGACGCAAAGGAATAAAAAATGTACCATTAATGTCTGATCTTGACATTACATTTCTGAAAGATTTTCCTTAAATTACAAAGCAATGCAAGCATATTCATTTAAAGACCACCTATTATGCCCTTTTTTACAATAGGTTAAATGAATCTCTAATGTCCCTAGAGTGTGTATGCGAAGTTTTAGCTCAAAATACACCACAAATAATGTTTTATAACTCTTTGAAACTCCTTTTTTAGGCTTTGGTCAAAATTGTGCCGTTTTGGTGACTGTCGCTTTAAATTCAAATGAGATTGTGCTCCCAGCCCTCTTTTTAAATGGGGGTGGAGCTATAAACACGTGTCAGCATAGCGGCAGATTCAAAACTTCAATGGCGGAAGGCTGCTTCTCACTCATGGCTGTTTATGCTAATGAGGGAGAGATCGTAAGTAACGGGCGGGACTTTTCCCTTCTGATGATATGTACAAAAAGAGAATGTTAATCAAAGTGTTTCTACAGACTGTTTTTATAAAGTGTGATTATAAGAATTAATCAATTTTGCTGTTAGAGGCTGGCTATATTCACACACTGTTGCCGCACAACTGTGTTTAACCCCTTTATAAACATGATTTTTGCACAAAAGGATGAAGAATTCCAGACGAACTTCACACCAGGAATGACCAGTATACAAATAACCACACTTTATTTACACTAAACAATTTAAGGACTATGAAAAAACAGTGTCTGCTAAAGCAAAAGGGAAAAAGTTGACCTTTGTTTCATTATGCATCTTTTGTGTACACCATTAGCTTCAACAACAGAAGACACGCAGCTGTCTCTTCCTATTTGTCTCATCACTTCTTTCTTTGCATCTTTCCACAATCAGCTCATCACAGCTGGAGATCCAGTGTATTTACACAGGCGTCGTGATTGTTTCCATACACACTTGAGTCTGGGTTGTTGTGAAGCAGGTGCTGATTCAAATGGCTTTGCCTCAGGGTGACAAGCATGTCAAATTCATCAAATCCCCCACCACCGATGGGCCACCCAAGGTTAATTTACTCATCAAAGCCCAGATTTGACTTTTTGGGAATTTTTCCATAGCTAAACACCGCTTTTTTTATTCAAGGAAAATCATTTTTATAAACTTTAAATTATTACAACTGAAAAAGGAGGTTTTGTTTACACTACAACAATGTACTTAAAAGTTAAACAACAATCACTGTAAAACAAATGCAAGGGTTCCACACAATTCCTTCATGTTGTCCCAAAAAAATCCATTAAGTTAACTTTGTTGTTTTTACAAATTTAAGTGGATTGAACATAAAACAATTAAGTTGTCCCAAACAAAATAAGAATTCAATGTTGGTTCAATTCATATTAAATTAGTAGTCTGAACAAGCAGCAAAGGTCATTTTTTTAGAGCTGTGCCAAAACAATTCACATTGACACCGATTACGAAAAACCAACATAGGCTCATTCTGAAAACGTAGCCCTATATACGTTTCTGGAGATCGCGAATTATGTAGCCAGAAGTACGTATGGCTGCATTCGATGCCATTCCTTTTCGCGCTCACCAGCTGACTGCTTACCTCCGTATGGACGGCTTTCCCGCTGTTACAAGTTTGCCCAGTTAGCTCGCCATGTACGTTGGTGGATTTTAGACGCAGAGAGGAGTTGACCACGACGACGGGGTTCGAGTCCGGTGAAGAACAGTTCCAGAAAGCAGGTAAGACAAAAACAGAATCCAAAAAATTACGGGTCAATCGGTGCTTTTGAAAATACTATTGGTTGGGTTTAGGGAAGGAGAAGGGGTCAGTTGATCGGTCAATCAGTCAGTCATTCAGTCAGTCCGTCAGTCAGTCGACAGCGGCCTCTGGTGGATTTACGCAAGAACAGCATGCGCGAATGGCACTCGCGAGAGAAATTTGATATTTCAAAAAGCATACACAGCAGCCTCTGGTGTATTCGCGAAAAACAAAAACTGCAAAAAAAAGTAGCTCCTGGGACGTATTTGGTGGTCTCTAGAAATGTATATAGAGGTACGTTTTCAGAATGAGCCTGGGTTGCGAAAAACACCATGTATGCATGCCAGGCCAGTAATTAGCAAATTTTTTTTAAAGAGCCCCTATTATGGGTTTTTGAAAATGAGCTTCCATGTAGTGTGTAGCACAACTCTAAGTGAATGAAAACATCCAGCTGAGGTTTAAATCTGAAAGTGCACAGTGTTTAAAACTATTGATTCTTTAACAAAATAGTTGACTCAGAGTCGAATAAACGAATTGAGTTGGGTTTGGTTCTTTTGTTTGAATGGGTCAACGTCGATATGGTACATCACCAAATATGTAGTTCCAGATCCATTAAAATGTGAACGCGTATTTGACTTCAGACACTAGCGGAGCGCTGAGGATCATGACGCGAAGATGACGATCACTGACTGATGGAGATTCGGCTGCGGGGAATAAAGGGTTAAAGTTCATTTTCACAACAACACCACAGTATAGCCAACCTAGTGCTGTGTTTGTTCCTGTCATTTTTCAGATTTTTGATACAATTTCCTATGCTGCAGCGTGGGATTCGTCGGCCGTTTGCTATTAAAGGAAGGAGCAGCAGAAACTATCATGTATGGGACTTTGTCTGACTTTGACAGGGACTTTTTCAGTAACTGTTGCAGTTCATATGGACGACTTTTTTCCTCCGGATCATAACATGTAAGTGTGATTAAAATTGTTGCCTCGTTTTTGTGTAGTTTGCAAAACGTGTGGTTAATTGTCTGCTATATGTTGTAATCACCCCGCGTGGCTTTTAATCACTTATCTATTATAGATCAGTGCTTGTACTGTATCTCTCAGGTTAAATCTATTCACTAGAAGTTAAAGCTATTCACATATTGTGTCCAAAACCACGTTGAAAACGTGCCACGTGCTTCTTCCTTTAAATGCGTTCTGTTGTTTGTCGTTGCTATGACCACCATCAGCTGTTCCTCACATGCGCGGCGCCGTCAGTTTTCAAAATAGTTCAACTTTAGCCACTGTGTGGATTAATACTGTATGTATGTCGTTGTTATTACTTGGGGTTAGGGTTAAGAGTAGAGTAATATGCTGGTGTTTAACTGCATTGCTTTATTGCATTCCTGCACTGGGCTCTCACATACTCTCTGGGTGCTACTTCATAGCTGTGATGGGTTTCTCTCTCTCGCGCTGAACCCAGTCGACCAATCACAACAGACTGGTTCGTCGGACCAATAAGCGCAGATTAGCTTCGAGCTAAGGAGGGGTTTGGGAACAAATGAATCGCTGAATGAATCATATGGGGGTCGTTGGGATAATTAGGTAAAAATAAATGCATATTATAAGACAATGAAAGTGTTTTTTGACCTTGCATGCATATCAGCCTGTTGTTGGAGACCCCCAAAACCAAAATATGACCATTAATAATGCAGTGGGTAGCACGTTCGCCTCACAGCAAGAAGGTCGCTGGTTCGAGCCTCGGCTGGGTCAGTTGGCGTTTTGAGTTTGCACGTTCCGAAAAGAAAATGAAGAAGAAATGGTTCTGTTAGCAGTCTGCCATTGATGTTGTATTTGTCAAGTACTCATTCATAATGATAGAACACGCAAAAATGTACGCAAATGAAATCACTGCTTTCACAAATTCACATTTATTATAGCTTACATTAAACGGTCATTTTGTTATTTTTGCCGCTAGAGTGTGTGTATTCACAACAAACGAACCTGTAGTTTGATGACTCTGTGACTGTGTGTGGAATCATGGAAGTTGTCATCTTCATTAAATCTTATACAGGACTCCTGCAGAAATCATGTCCATGGATGAACTAAAGGATTCAAATTTGAAATAAAACTTATTAGTATCATGGTAGTGTGAAGCAGAGTAATTAAATGAAAATGGCCAACATATTAAAGCGTCATTGGTGTTTGCTTATTTCCATAAAACCATTTTGAAATTGAAAATCGAGGGTGTGTGAGGTTATGAGCATGACATGGTTATTTCTCTGGATTTCAACATTATTTAAAACATTTGTGATAATGCAAGTTTATAAGTCAGGAAAATATTTAACTGTTCTCGTAGTTTTTGGACATTTTAATGGAGAAAAAATCGTACATATTGTGCCTTTAAATTGTTCTAAAACTTGCAATTGTTCAAAAGTTCATTTTTAGACTCTTAGAATAGTTGACATGTAAATGAACAGCCAAAATGTGAATTTTAGTTGCTTTTTATTTATTTATTTTTTTACACCTCTTATCAGAAAGGTGTGATTTGTCATATCCCCACAGTTTAATAGTTAGCCATAGGCATAGCCATCATTTGTAACTTGAGTCAAAATTATGTGTAATTTGACAGCAGAAATATTTGAGGAATAGTTTATTTAAATTAACACATTTACTGACGTTAATTGCTTATGTTTTTGTATGAAAAACAAACAATTTCTAGTCATTTGTCTCAAACTTGAATAATTGACCTTTCAACGTTGTAAAATGCCACAAAAAAATTAAATAAGATCTAGATTTATGAGTTTGGAAAGACATTTTACTGTTCATAGCAAGAACAACATTGTCTAAAAAAACAAACTATTAGAGTACAAATACTGAGAAAAGATTAACATTAAAAACACAATGTAGATTTTATAGTAAAGAAAGAAAACATCAGTACCTCAACTGCTTCTAAAAATAAATTCAAGACAGCAAAAAGATTAAATGGAGAGCATACTGAAAGTTTTCTGCTTCTTAGATGTGTGATTTAAAAGGATAGTTCACCCAGTAAAGAAAATTTCCTCCAAATTCCCTCACAGTCAAGTGGTTCTATACTTTTATGAACTTCTCTCTTCTGTTGAACACAAAATAAGATATTGCAAAAATACTCTGGGACTCTTTTCCCCAACATTCTTCAAAATATCTTATTTTGTGTTCAACAGAAGAAAGAAATTCAAACAGGCTTAGAACAAGTGGAGGGAGAAGTAAATAATATTATAGTTTTTATTTCTGGGTGAACTATCCCTTTAAGAAAAGAAAGCCATAATATGCAATTTCCATAGTTTCATTAAAAGACCAAAAAAATTTAAAAATCTGTCTCTCATATCTCTACAGTTTCACAAGAAATCTCGATAATATCTCTTAATGCATTCAGACATGCTGACACGAAAATCAGCAACTTAAATTTTTTTTTTAGGAAATTAGACCTTCATATATTTTGTCAAAAAAATGTCAATGATTTTTTTTTTTATCCTGCAATGCAAGAGCAACATGTGAGCGATAAAACATCTTGTGAAACCTGCAAAGATGATCTAAATTCCACACACAATTGCACTCTCGTTCAGACCAGCCAACACCTTTTCTGAAGGACATACTAATACAAGTTTAGTGTAAACAGTTACGATGAAGATGATCAATATTTTGCCATATGAAGAATGAACAAATGAATGATTTCTGAGATCTGATGATGGTTTCCTGGAAATAGATATTGGAAGTAGGGTGGAAATAGCTCTTACCAGAGGTGCATGCAGCTGTCCTCAGACATGGTTGGACAGATTTGCTGTGAGCGATTTGGATATGAGGCAGCTTTTAACACAATTATCTCATCCAAAGTGAAGTGGCTTCAGTGGGTGAAAGCATCTTAGCCCACGCACTGGACTCAAGAAGACCATATAATCACTATAATAATCATCATTCAGAACGGCTCCATCATGAAATGTCAGACTGATGGGGATGAATGAGGCCATTGGGGAATAAGGACACCAAATCTAAAATGGAAAAATCTAAACAATAATTATGAGACATTACTTCAATTCTACAATAGGAGGAGTGACATCATGAAGATTTTATATTATTTATTATTAAAAATATAATTTTAGTTATTTCTATCAACTGCAAGTTTACATCTCACAGCGACTTCTAAGGGTTTTTTTTTTTTCTGAGAATTACGACTTTGCTTCTTAAAATTTCTGCTTCTGAGAATAATAATTTCAAGACATAACATTTCAAGAAATCTCATGAAAACTTAGCTCTGAGAAATAGTCAAAGTTCTGAGAAAAAAAAAACAGGAGGATTGCTACATCTAAACAAATTTCTCAGGAAAAAGGTTATTTTGAAACAAACTCAAAATTGCAAGAAATAAGGTTCTGTGAAGGAAAAGTGAGATTATAACTCAAAAATATGCACATTTTTATCAGAACTGAATACTGTTTGAGACATTCACATCTCCTCTGGACCAAAGGTGACACATTTGAGATTCTGCACTATAAAAAAAAAAAGGTTGACACAACTTAAACTTGTAAGACAACTTGCTGAACAGCTTTTTTTTTTAGTTGATTCAACTTTTGACTTGATTTAAGTTGAGTGCAGATGACTGCAGTTATGCAAGAGCAACAACTTCGCCACTAGCTTATTAGATTAATTTTCTCATTTAAAAAAAATCACTAAAATAAAAGTTTACAAATTGGCCTGAGATAGCGTTGGAAATGCTATATATATAAAAAATTATTAGTTGACTTTAAAAAACACCACATTTTAAATAGCCATTCATTTAAATATCTGCCACTGCACTCCCAACAAAATGGTAAGTGTTATAATCTAAATAATACATATTTAAACTATTTCACATTATTAAAAGTAGGCTGAGGGACTGATCCCAGCAGGCACAGGATGTCAACATGACTTCAGATTGACGTTATACCCTAATGTCGTGGAGACTTTGCATTTTGTTTGGAAATGAAAATCGGGTTGACGTCAGAACCCAACGTCAGGCCGATGTCAATGTCCAACGTCAAACCTATAATCAGCCAAATGTCATGATGATGTTAAAGCTTGACATTGTGTGGACGTTACCATTATGACGTCTATCGGACGTTGGATTTTGGTTGCCATACCTGACGAATAAATGTCAGTATTTGATGTCAATATGACGTTGGTTTAGGATGACCAACACAACCTAAAATCAACCAAATATCTACATCATTTAACGTCATTATTGGATTAAAAAAAAAATTTGTCCTTAGACGCTGGCTAGACATTGCTAGTGATTTTATTATTATTATTTTTAATTATTTATTGCTAGATATTTTATTTATTTTAACACTGAATAATGCACATAATCAGTACCTGAAGAGATAATCGCCATAGTAGTATAAGCTGTTGTTTTGCTGCGACGCTGCGGAAATGGAAACAATTTTTTGTGTCTCGCTGATACAGATGGTTAGGACAAAAACTTGTTTTAACATGAAAAAGATACCTTTTAGTAGACTTTATTATTAAGTAAATTAACCATGTGCATAATTATAAAAATGAAGTTAACTCAACAGTTAAATACATTTTTATATTTATTTATTTTTTAAAAGTAAAGTAACTAATTGGTTGTTACAGTGTAGAAACAATCCTGGAAACAATCCTAATTTCAGATTTAGCCTTTGCTTAAGCGATTACTACTCTCCAAAACATTTAACCTTATTTCTAAGGCCTCAATTGTATAAAACAGATATCAGAGCTTTTTTTCATGAAGGTCCTAAAACGTGAAACGATCTTCCTCATTCCGTTAAGTCCGTGCTAAGTCCCTACAATTTTTTAAAGTGAAGCTAAAACAAAATCTTTTTAATGTAAATGGAGAGTTTTAAAATGTTGTTGTGATGTTTTTGTCCTTGCGATGTGTAGTGTGTATTCTCAGTTTGTTAGCCATAGGACTGTAAAACAGTTTGTGCAATTCAAGTTATATTAAATGGTGTCATAAATGAATGAATAAATAAATGAATGAATGAATAAATGAATGAATGAATGAATGAATGAATGAATGAATGAATGAATGAAT
>CAIGQV010016192.1:3980814-3991501 GCA_903798115.1 Danio jaintianensis
AATGAATGAATGAATGAATGAATGAATGAATGAATGAATGAATGAATGAATGAATGAATGAATGGACAATCATTGTAAATTATCAATATTCACATATCAAACTCATTGCCCACACATACCAATCAACTGTTAATGTTTCATTATGATGCTGTTATCTGAAATCAATCACATATTCTGAATTCTGAAATTGTAAAATGTTTCAGAGGGCTACTTCTGCCATGAGAGCGCAAGGCGGTTTGTGTTTGAAAAAGGATTTCTGAAAAGCCATAGATTCTCCTGGCAGGTTTGATGTGCGCTGAGGGTTGCAGGCACGCGTCAATAGACTGATGTGGCCAATGATGAGGCCATTGTCGCGCAGAGGGACGTGAGCTGAATGTGTTCCTGCCCGAGCGCCACTAAATCTGTTTCCCCATTGTGAGGGGCTACTGGTGCATGACTCCCCCCAGCTGCTGTTGCAGATAGCAGATGTACTGCTCTACAAGACCCTTATTCACACAAGCAGATCAATCTGACCAGCCCAATCATATCACATTACAATCCGACTTCTGTCTGATGTTAGAGCTCTGTCTCTTTGCTTCTGCTCGGATGACAGTTGTTGTTTTTTTTTAATTAAAAGAAAATGTAACCTGCCTCTCATTACAATACTGATGTGAATAAGCTAGTAAAGTGTTGCTACCTCATTGTAAGCTCAATCTTCATGACGTAATGCTAAAGATGGTTTTGTTAATCTATCGTTAATCTATCCTTTCCACTTTGAGGAAATGAAGTAGGTATGACGTAAATTTAACCCATCTATTTTTTTAATAAGTATATATGGCAAAATTGTCACATATTATTGATACATAGATCTTCCAACAAATGGCAATCTCATAGCAATTCATAATGATTTTACAGAGAGTAATGTCTAATTCATATGAATTAAAACTTATTTGTATGTTTCCGTACGTTTGTTTAGAATGCATGTTTTTGGTTGTGTTTTTATTTAAGTAATTGCACATTTCTGTACAAATGGGATCATAAAATGGGATCATCATGAATTAGCCCCTAGTTTGCCAAAACATAAAATAATTAACCCTTGTGTGCTGTTTGGGATGTTTTCATCCACTCTGCGGTGATTTTGAGGCTTTATTTGCCCACAAGTTTCTCTGTGTTTCAGCAAATGGAATGATTTTTGGTGACAAATCTTATTTTGACACATATTTTGGAAAATGCTTTGGAATTTTTCAAAAACTCAACAATACACTCTGGGCAAATTGACTACACTTTCATTATGAGAGTGGCTGTTTTTGCCTCATTGACAATAATCACGAATGTATGATTATATGGTGTCATGACTTTGCAATCAAAAATGTCGTTATAAGGGAAGTCAATGGAGCAAAAACAGCCACTAACATAACAAAAGGGTAGGCAATTTGAACAATGCACAAGAGTTAAATATTTCTGTAAAATCAAGTTGAATTGGGTCTAATCATTCGAATTCGTTCATTCATTCATTTTCTTTTCGGTTTAGTCCCTTTATTAATCTGGGGTCGCCACAGTGGAATGAACCGCCAACTTATCCAGCATATGTTTTACGCAGCGGATGCCCTTCCAGCTGCAACCCATCACTGGGAAGCACCCATACACTCTCATTCACACACATACACTACGGACAATTTAGCTTACCCAATTCACCTGTACCACATGTCTTTGGACTTGTGGGGGAAACCGGAGCACCCGGAGGAAACCCACGCGAACACGGGGAGAACATGCAAACTCCACACAGAAATGCCAACTGACCCAGCCGAGGCTCGAATCAGCGACCTTCTTGCTGTGAGGCGACAGCGCTACTCACTGCGCCACCACGCCGCCATCATTCGAATTACGAATTCCAATTCGAGATGGAATTAAACCTACCTTTTTATTTTAAATTCAACCTCAAGCTAACATTTATATTTGTTTCCATCTAATCAGTAATTCATATTACCAGATGGAGGTGGCACGGTGGCTCAGCAGTTAGCACTGTTGCCTCAAAACAAAAAAAAAAGTCGCTGGTTCGAGTCCTGGCTGGGCCAGTTGGCATTTCTGTGCGGAGTTTGCTTGTTGTCCTTGTGGTTACGTCGGTTTTCTCCGGGTGCTCCGGTTTCCACCACAGTCCAAAGACATGCACTATAGGTGAATTGAATAAACTTAATTGGCCGTAGTGTATGAGTGTGTGTGTGAATGTGAGAGTGTATGGGTGTTTCCCAGTACTGGGTTGTGGCTGGTAGGGCATCCGCTGTGTAAAACATGTGCTGGATAAGTTGGCGGTTCATTCCGCTGTGGCGATCCCTGATGAATAAAGGGACTAAGCCGAAAAGAAAATGAATGAATGAATGAATAAATTGGCCGTAGTGTATGAGTGTGTGTGTGAATGCGAGAGTGTATGGGTGTTTCCCAGTACTGGGTTGTGGCTGGAAGGGCATCCGCTGTGTAAAACATATGCTGGAATAGTTGGCGGTTCATTCTGCTGTGGCGACCTCTGAAATAGAGACTAAGCCGAAGGAAAATGAATGAATGAATATTACCAGATGTCCATCACTAAAATGTAGAAATGAACCTATCACTACTTTTGGAAGCAATAATAGCTTGATTTTATAACAATCAATAGTGTAAAACCCATCAAATTACTGAAAGTTTAATTTAAGCAAAACAACATTGACTCTTCACAATTCAACAGTTACTCTTGTGTGCTTTTATTTTACCACAGCATTTCAGAATGAAAACATCCTGATGTGATAAGACCAATAGAAGATCAAAACATGACCTCTCTGTACAGAAAAATGGAACAATCACTTTTGTTTATAATCTTTTTTCCCTCCCATTTTTCCAGCGCTATGACAGAATTTCACATGCTCAAACTCTAGTGTGACTGCAGCTTTAAACATCATATGGAACTGTAATAATCTTTATTATTATTATTTGTTTAAACTCATAGAAAAAAAAAAAACATTGTGGCATTACACTTTCTGCCATCTTTTTCTTTAAATTTAAGGAATGCCACGTCTCACAAAAATGAAACGAAACTCAGCACAATGGTCATATTAAAGGAGCTTGACTAATCAAGGAAGAAGAAGAAGACCCAATGAGGGTGGTATATTTCAAACATTTTCAAAACTGTGAATTTTAGTCCATCTAGACCAAAGGAGCCCAAACTCGATCCTGGAGGGCCGGTGTCCTGCAGAGTTTAGCTCCAACTTGCCTTAACACACCTGCCTGGAAGCTTCTAGTATGACTAGTAAGAGCTTGATCAGCTGATTCATGTATATCTAATTGGGGTTGGAGCTAAACTTTTGTGGACACTGGCCCTCCAGGTTCGAGTTTGGGTCTAGACTGAAACACAACCATGGCATTTTCAAAATAAAATAGGATTTTCCCTCACTGGATTGTGTTCACACTGTTTTTGGCTCCAAACAATTCACATTCTCAAAATGGCCTATGCTCACCCCTGATGCAAGGTAATGGCAGAACAAGGAGACACAGAACTTGTCTCAAGTTTTTACATTTAGTCATTTAGCAGATGCTTTTGTCCAAAGCGACTTATAATTGATGAGGCATTCAGCAATTCAACAAGAAGAGCCAGTAAACACAGGAAGTGCTAATTGTACAAAGGAACTGTTAGTGCTCAGAGAATTAGGTGCTGGAGTAAGGGAGACGGACTGTTTTTGTTTTTGTTTAAGTAAGAGAGAGAAGAGCAAGAAGGTCACTGGTTCGAGCCTCGGCTGGGTCAGTTGGCATTTCTGTGTGGAGTTTGCATGTTCTCCCCGTGTTCACGTGGGTTTTCTCCGGGTGATCCGGTTTTATGCTTTTACATTGTCCTTATATTGTACCCCACAAGTCCAAAGACATGCGCTATAGGTGAATTGGGTAGGCTAAATTGTCTGTAATGTATGTGTGTGAATGAGAGTGTATGGGTGTTTCCCAGTGATGGGTTGCAGCTGGAAGGTTGCCGCTGCGTAAAACATATGCTGGATAAGTTGGTGGTTCATTCCGCTGTGGTGACCCCTGATTAATAAAGGGACTAAGCCGAAAAGAAAATGAATGAATTAATGAATAAATGAGAGAGAGAAGACTGAAGGGTGGTTTGTCAAGCCTACTCACCTGTGTGAAGCACAGATTTTTACTTCAGAATTTTTTATTCATTTTTTTTTTTTTTTCATTTTCAAAGAACCAACAAAGATCAGCATCTGTGTCTATTTACCAAAAGTGGCATACAAAGGATCAAAAGAATGTGAAGAGAGTACATTTCTGTTGAAGGTGAGCAGAATTTAGAAAATAATTCTGTCTGCTTACAGCACATCAGTTACGCCTGTCAAGAAACCGTGTGAGTATGTAATACACAGTATGGCCGTCTACTTTAGGAACAGTGATGTTAAACCTCACTACTACTGAGACGTCAAATGGCTTATCAGGGTTGAAAATTGTGTGCATAAACGTGTGGGATTGCACTCACAGACATTAAGATGCTAGGAATGACAATAGAATGTATTGACGAAGAGACCGGACAGGGAACATGATGAAAACAGGAATTTAAATACACAAACTAATTACAAAACACAACTTATAAACGCTGACAACTGGCAGGAAAGGGAACAAAGGAATCACATGACATACTGTAAAAACACATAGAACTTTTGTGTTAATGTTGGTCAGACCTTTTCATCCTCCAGAGCCCTAACATGAGTTCCGCAAGGGTCTATCCTTGGACCTATTTTATTTTCTTTATATATTTTACCTTTAGGATCTATTTTTCGTAAGTATGGGGTGGCTTTTCATTTTTATGCTGACGACACTCAGATTTATGTCCCTCTTAAAAATAATGATAAAAATGGTCTTGACTCCCTCATGAGATGTCTAATCGAGGTTAAGACCTGGCTGTTGTCAATTTTTTTTAAATTTCAATGAAGAAAAAACTGAGCTGGTCTGGTTTGGGGATCCTGCCCCTCTGGAATTATTAGGTTTTGGTGAGCTATCAGCTTATCAAAAACCTGTTGTCAGAAACCTAGGGTATCAGTTCGATAGTGATCTGAAATTTAACAAACAAGTAAATTCAGTTGCTAAATCCATTTTTTTCCATTTACGACTTGTGGCAAAAGTGAAGTCATTTCTCTCTTTTAATGACCTTGAGAAGGTGATCCATGCTTTTATTTTGGAAAGACTTGACTATTGCAATTCTGTGTATGTGGGTATTAGTCAAAATGCCCTACATAGATTGCAATTAGTCCAAAATGCGGCTGCGAGACTTCTGACAGGGACTCGCAAGTATGAGCACATATCCCCAGTTCTTTCCTCTCTTGCCTGGCTGCCTGTTAGGTCACGGATTGATTTTAAATTATAAATTTTTGTTTTTAAATCCTTTAATGATCTGGCACCACCTTACTTATCAGACCTCCTACATGTATATAATCCTGGTAGGTCACTAAGGTGTTCTGATCAGTTTATTCTTTCTGTACCAAGGTCCCAGTGTAAGCGAAGTGGGGATCGGGCTTTTGCTGTTGTCGCCCCAAAACTCTGGAACAAGCTTTAACCCCAGATTAGACACGCTCTAACTCTATCTCTTTTTAATAAGCTTCTGAAACACCATCTTTGTTCTTTAGCATTTGAGCCTTTTTAATGTTGAGGGGTTAGCCTTATGTTTTAATTTGTTATGAATGTGATGTAGGACTTATTTTTATTAGTATTGATTGTTCTCAGCACTTTGGGCAACGTTGTGTTGTAAAAAATGTGCTATATAAATAAACTAAACTAACTATAAACACAATACACCAGGGAGACCTGACCGTTTGACGTAATAGGAATCTGAAAGCTCACTGGGAAACACAAATGAACCAAACTCACATTTATTCCATGCTGCATTTGTGTTGCTGTAGGCTGTTGAATTTGACTGCATTTGATGTGGCTTGTTTGTAGTGATTATGCAGTGCCTTGATTGAATCTATATTTATAGACGTCTTTGATGTACAAATTGAATTCCGCATTTCATCTACATATGAACTGAACTTCAATTTACGCAGGAAATGCTTCATCGTGTCTTTAATGATTTGATCAAACCTTCAACATACAGTATGGAAATAAATGGCATTTGAATGAACTCCCAGATTATGGAAGAGAATTAACATGCGTAACTTTTGTATTTGCCACCAGAATTAATAGTCTATACCCAGCATGAAAAAATACTATTGTAACTTACAGTAAATACTATACTGTAGTATGGTTATGGTATACTAAAGTGTATTATACTGTATATGTTATAGTATTTACAACTCTTTGTTAATGAATATAATGAATGCTACAGTATACTGTAGTGAAACATACTGATAAACTGTAATAAATACTGTAGTATACTTTAATTTTTACTACAGTAAACTAGTTTGTAGTGTAATATAAAGAAAACTTAGTATATTGGGCTATTTGGTAACACTTTAAGGTGACAGTTACGAATGTTCCTTGTATTTGCTATAGTAATTATGCATAGTTGCATGTAACTAACCCTAAACCTAACCCCAAACATATAGCAAGTACATGTAATTAATTAATATAACTCAGTAGTTAAATAAATAGTTACACTGCAACTACCTCAACCTAAAGTGAAGTTTAACTGGTTATTTGTATATATTATTATAGCTGTAGGGCGGCAAGTTGGCTCAGTGGTTAGCACTGTCACTTCACAGCAAGAAGGTCACTGGTTGAAGTCCTGGCTGGGTCAGTTTGCATGTTCTCCCCGTGTTCGCATGGGTTTCCCCCGGGTGATCCGGTTTCATGCTTTTACATTGTCCTTATATTTTAAAAATAAGTACATCTGTAATTTATTTCTGTATTTACATTTATAATTAAACTGTTGACCCATCCCTTACACCTTAACCCACACTTAAACTACCACCAAACCTGTCCCTAACACTACACATATTTCACCTCAATAGCATTGAAAGTGTTGTGCAATACAATATGAATATAATAAGTACACATTTTTTGATGTAAGTACTGTACCTAGTAGTTAAGGCAACCTAATATAAAGTGAGACCAAAAATGCATTGGATCAGATTGCATTTGTAATGTAAGTGCTCAGGCGATAAAAAGCATTCAAACAGTTACACAAAATAACACCAAGTCTTTAGTGACATACGCATGATTGTAATGGGATGTGTTGAGAGAAAAAGCACCAAAAACAATGTATTCATACAATGTTGTACAATAACAGTTTCAATCAGCATCCTTTTCATTTGCTTGCATTCCTGCTTCACTAATCTGAACGCACCATTACAGGCCAGATTGCAGTACTCAAGGTTACTGAACAACCATTTAATATGAGCAAAATGAAATCGATGCTTGTCTTAGCAAACATACTAAATTAAATATTAATAATAAGAAGAATACATATTCAATCAAATTATCTTGAGATGTCATCTTTTCCAGGACCTCTACAATGCTAATGCATAAAAAAATGTGTATGGCTCGGGATGCTTGTTGGTTCACAGTTTCTCCAAGCCTGAGGGAGGATTTTCCAGCCGTCTCATCAAGCTCTTGCGCTGGTTTGATGAGTCTCTCAGCTGTCTGCGTCACCTCGCCTGAGCACGACCAACAGCCATCAAGATTCACGCTTATATTTCACTACACCTCCTGCAGATACGCTATCGTGAGGTAATCGCATTTGACATAATCAATGGAAGATGCCACAAAAATGGACAGAAATAGTACCAACACTAAAAACTCATTAACGGGAACACCTATAGTTATAGTCTATTTCAGTATTTTCATCTAAAAGCAAAAGGTTACACATACACACTGAATTGTACCATCAGTGCAGTTCTAATACAACCATCACTATTAGCTACATGCATGAATAATGCATGAGTAATGACACAACAATTTACATTTGATATTAGGATATCTAAGCTTAATATGGCTGTAAATGTGATATACATTGCTTTAAGATTGGGACATACCAATCTGACGCCAAAGAATTAGTAGCGCTAAACATGACTGTGTTGTCACCTCGCGTCGGCTGCGTCTGGTCCCATCTGGGTTAAAAAGCTGTGTGAACAAACCAAACGGATGTTGGCTGATTGAAGCGAGAATATGCATTCTGTGCCTACATGAGAGGATGTATATTTCCATACCTGTAGGTGGCAGTAGTCTGTATTGTCATTCCACAAAGAGAAACCGGAACTAGTGCTGCACACATACAAACCATAAACAAAGCAGCGTTTAAGTACCATTTTCACAGTACTTCACTGATACCCCATATTGTTTGGAAATATTTGAGTAATGCAACAAAATGACAGCCGGCTTCATTGTGTTGCTTCCTGACTTTCGTCATTTGCTTAGTTTCGTCACTTCAGTTTATGCTCTCATGCTCTGATTCATAGCTGAAGAGCCAATCAGAGCTCACTCTTTTACAGACAGCTGACACCAATTCTACATGCTGAATCGGACAAACTCCCAATAACGTGAGCTAAACGAAACGTGACGTGTGGAAACCAAACAAACTTGCCTGTCAAACAGTCACCAATGACCCGACCCAGCCCAATGGCCAACTTGACCTAACAACTGACCTAACATGTGATCATTATGGTATATCTTGTGTGAACAAGCACCAAAACAAAACATTTATACTTGAATTGTACACTGAATTGTACCAAAACACAGGCTGTATCCGAAATCACCCCCTATATCCTCATTCACTTTTCCCTACATTAGTCAACTAAAATAATTCACATAAAGAAGTGAATAAAAATAAATGAGTGAAACGGAGCTCTGAGGGCACCACAAGAGATGCTTTTTTGTTTGTGTTTTGCTGGTTGATAAATTCTTTGTATGGTTTTCGATTTTCAACTTCTTGGTCAGACCTTGCAATTCTTATTAAGCCCTGTCCACACGAACATGGGTATTTTCAAAAGCGCAGCTTTTTCTATGCAGTTTGGCGGTTCATCCAATACGCAAATGAAGTATTAGGTCACTGAAACCTCCAGTCAGGGTTAAGATTTTCAAAATGGCGGGTCTGTGTAGATGTGAACTAGGGCTCATTTCAGTCCAATATTTTATGCCCTTCACTCGCTAACTTCTCTCCATCTCGTTCACTCTGATGTATGTCATTGATTAAATTACACAAGTGTCCACTACTAGTGGAACATCTGAATGAGTTTAAATGGAATGCGCTAAAACCTTGAGGACATGGAAACTACACTGTTGTGATGTCACAATCGCATTGCATTCTGGGACATATGTACATACAGGGATTCCCCCTGTTTTTGGCTTGTCCACACCATCCTTTCCTTTGTGTGACATCAGATTGTGCACTGCAATTTCTGTTGTTCACAACTTTGCAATGGCCGGTGTGCCATGTTGACAGCCAACTGGAACTGATAATAACCCTTTTTTGAGGCTTCTGATTGGCCAACATGACTTTATGGTGAGGAGTATACCTGTTACTACATGTTGCTTTGGCATGCTCTTGACAGCGCTTCATAAGGCATTTTTGTGTTTTCAAGATAAAGATTTTTTTTTTTTAATTGTACATATGAACAAGATTTTTTTTTTAAACAGAGGAAAAACTCAATTTGCAAAAATATCCATGTATAAGTGGACATTGTGTTAGAGAGTTGTCTATTAGTAATGAAACAAAGTATTTTGATGTCAGGACTTTCACAATTAAATATTTTTATTTATTTATTTATTTTTATTTTGAAACTTACACCGATAAGATTTCGTTGTGGATGCCATCTCGTGGTCAGATCTGGAAATTCATTCATTGTGCAAACTCTCAGTGCATTATGGGTATTCTCCAGCCTTTTAGTATAAATTGGTTGTATACACCTTATTAAGGTGCATTTTGGGATTGATTGAGTGCACTTCAGAACGTCCACTATGGTTTTGAACACCACTTCAAATGGTTGCTCTATCAAATATTGCATTATTTAAGGGTATAGGGGTGATTTTGGATACAGCCATAGATTACAGACAAAATCATATAGGGGCATATTTTGTTTACTTTCACACTTTTTTCACAAGGAAATCTGAAAACAAGTGATCATTAATGATGGATTTAACATCATTAATACCAGGTAGAAACAGGAAATGCATGTTAACACCTTGTGGTAACATGACCTTATTTTCAGTTTTCTTTTCAGTATCTCCTTTTGTTCACAATTCAGATGCTCAAACAGCACTCACACATGCTCTCAAAAACCCCACCCGCAGACGTTTCCTTTGTGGCTGAACAGGTGAGCCCATCGCTGCGTCATTAACCAGGCTTATCCGAAGGGTCAAACCGAGAGAGAAAGCACAGAAAATGGCATCTGCTTATCCTTTCTTCTCACAAAGGGCACGATTATACCTTCCAAAGACCATTAACAGGATCATGGAGCGCTTAAACGGCAAAAAATCATTGCCCCTTACCAGCTGAAATCCCATCGCTCTTCATTGCAAAGCATTATGTTTTAAGCAACCACCGGTACAACATGTTTCCAATGGTTACCACTCTACACCCCATCTATCAGTATCCGCTGAAATGACAGGCTGTGATTGGCTGATAATGACCGGCGGTTTACATAATTCCAGTCCACCTCTAATTTTCCCTGTCATTAACTCCTCAGAGAGAACGCAAGGCAGTCAAACAATAGGCAATGGATTTTAGAGCACAATCATATAAATATATATATATATATATATA
>CAIGQV010016192.1:3999076-4013497 GCA_903798115.1 Danio jaintianensis
GTGTGTGAATGACAAAGATAGAGTCCCACAGAAAAGATAAACAGCCACAGTTGAACCCTGTAATGGCTTTGTGCTGCTAATTTGTCACTCCACTTGAACGGCAAACAGCAGGAAGACAGTGAGGACATGCCGCTCTGTCACTTTCTGCTGCCCAAAGACACGCTCGCAAAACCCTCATCTGGGGCTCATTCTGCCGGTGAAGACATCAGCTATATTTAGACATCTGGAGAAGAAAGAATCTATCAGAGGAGAAAGAAAAATCATGAGCATGATGTCTTTATAAGAGAGGGGAAAACGATAGCTGTGGTCTCTCCAACACAATCTCACGGCAATTTGTAACTTTTTGGTTTAGTGGCTAATTTGCACGACCTCATTCGTAGAATTTAGTATTATTTGCTTATCCCCCAATGACGGTTGGGTTAAGGGGTGGGGTGGGGTTGGGTTGGGTTGGGTCCCATGCCTCCTTTTTAAAATCATACACTTTAATACAACTGAACTTGAACAAATTCGTACAAAATGTAAAATAGTTACGTTTCCTCGTGAGATCAGGCTGATGATTGGTCAAGTCTATAAGAACATCATCCACATAAAATTTGGGGTTTATAAAATAATTGATATTTACTGTGATTTGTCTGTTTTCTTTTCAGTATACCACTTCACGCTCATTTCTGGGTACATTTGAAATAAAAACTCTTGATTAAACTTTATTATGGGTCAAATTATTCAAAGCAATGAAAACGATGTCTAACTGAAGGACAGTTATAATTACTGAAAAGCTTATTTTCATAGAGTAAAAAAAAAATACAGTTCGAAGATCATTATTTTACCGTTGTTTGGCTGATTTTAAAATGGTATTCATAAATATATTGTTATTTGATGGTTTAAGATCAAGAGCTTTGTACACTGGTTTATTAATAACATGTACTTTCGCAAATTGGTGAAGTTCGTTCCTCGCCGCTGTCGCCATGGCTTGCATGGTTCGGGACCTGTAGAGCTGCGCATCGATGGATTTGCTCTTCAGTGTTTGGACTCTCAGCAGTGAAAATTAAACCACACTGAACTGAACTTAAACTCTAAAAACTGAACGGACACCATTCCAATTCACTATAATCTTCTATGTGAAGCTGCTTTGACACAATCTACATTGTAAAAGCGCTATAGAAATAAAGATGAATTGAAAAAAAAAAAAAAAAAGTAAGGTATTGCAAATGTACCACAAATTAATGGTGAAGGCATTCCCAACACATTATTAGCATGACCAAGCAATCAGAAACCTACAAATATTTCAACTGGTTTGAGAAAACCAGTGAACACAATACTAGAATACATTTCACCATTAAAGGGTTCAGCTAAAATTCAGCCAGCTTTTTTGTACATATAATTGTCGTTCACATTATATATCTCATGCTCTTCCAAAACTATATGACTTTCCATTCAAGAAGTCAATGGGAACCAAAACAGTTTGATTACAATCACTTCAAAATTTTGTTTCACATATTTTGCAATGAATTGAAGGAGTATAAATGAAGACAGATTTTTTTTTTTATTTGGTTTAAGCTATCTGTTAAAATATGTTGTTAAAGCATGTTTCTAATCCAGTCTCTCACCTCTAACCAAAATATTACAAGAACAAATAAGCTTGCAAATAGAGACAGAATGGTATCAGAGTGCCCTCTGGTGTCTAAAAATGGATGTGATGAGCACATTTAAATCAAATCCATTAAATCAGTTGGCAGTATTCAAATGAGGTCTTATTTGAAGTACAATAAACAATGAGGTTCATTCTTACATGTCAACCTAGCAGTTTGGACTTCCACAAGAACCAATAAGAAGGTCTATAAAGCAATGGGGTACATGCACATGGACTTTTAATTTTCAGCCAGCCAGCCCGACGGCTTCCAGTGAACTGTCTTTCCATTACAAAATCACCACTTTTTAGATCTGTTTTCTTTAAAAATAAGTGATCTTCACTGCCTAATAGATATTCGACTCACTTGAAAGTGGGTCTCAGACGGGACAAGAAGCACTGCATTTAATTCCATTTTTCCCTGCCATCTCTTTAAAATATGAACATTTATTTTACCTCAGTAGGTCTATTTTGAACGGAGTTTCTGCACTACCTTGCTGGTACTGTGGTTGCGGTTACACGGTCTATCATCTCTTTTTGCGCTTGAACAACTAAATGAATGCTTAAGTTTATTGAACTGATTGTATTTTAATTACATTACGATGTCGATGCTGTAAAAGGAAACCTTATAAAATTTAAAACAGTCAAAGAAACCTTTCACCAAAGGTTTACCGTTGGCTGAAAAACACTAGCTGTGCATATAGCCCATAGAGTACTCGCTGTTTAAACTCATTTTGAAGGGAATACTTCACTTTTTTTTTTTTCATGCCTTTAGCTGAATTAAAGTGCATCAAATTTTTTTATTACCAATAATTCATTCATTATATAAAAAATGAAGGACATGTGTCATAGCTTGACAGAAATGAATGGACAAAATCCATTTATTATAATAGAAATCCCTGTGAACAATTTCCAGTCGCCATGTGAGTTTCCTATTTAAATGGCTGGATTTTGCCAGCGAAAATTAGCAAAGCAACAGTAAATGTTAAAGAACATTTAGCCAATATAAAGATGAAATCAAAATGGAATAATATGTTTTTACTTTTGTAAAACAATTTTTAATGTCAATAATATAACCCATTAAGTTGTAATTTTTCAGATTTGCTACAGAACCACATTTGTCCAATGACTTGCACCTAACCTGCCTAGTTAACCTAATTAACCTAGTTAAGCGTTAAAATTTCACTTTAAACTTAACATTAGTGCCTTGCAAAATACAAATATTGACGCTTCTGTGGGTCTTGTCTCAACTCGGATCTTTAGTTCTTTTTTTCTATTGGATTGAGGTCAAGTGATTGGTCAAGTGAGTCATTCTAGCAGCTTTATTTTCTTTTCTGAAAGCAATTGAGAGTTTCCTTGGCTGTGTTTGGGATCATTGTCTTGCTGAAATATCCACCCTGGTTTCATCTTCATCATTTAGTATGCAGGTGTTGAGAATGAAGCAGCTAAATAGCACCACAAACTTGATGTGGTTGGAACTACTCCTCTAGACTGGTTAGACACCTGGCTGTGTTCTATTCCCAGTTATGGAAGTTTTACATTTGAACTAATGTGGTTCAAACAACTGATCTGCGACAGAACAACTATGGTTTCAGTTTTCCTTTATTTCCCAAACGATGTATCATAAGGTAGTTCAGCCGCAAGTTACATCGTTCTATTGGAAACAAAGTAAATGACAACATTTTCACTTGCAGATGAACTATTATAATATTCAATTAATATCTATATTAAAAAATGTATATCTAAAAAAGAAGTAGATTAATTACAATGACACAATAACAGTAGGAAAAAATATATAAATAACAAATGTTAAAGGCCTCGATATACTTCTAAAAAATCTAAAAACTAACTAAAATGATGTAATTTCGAACTAAATCCGGACAAAATAAAGTTCTTTTTGAGTTTGTTTCAGCAGTACAAAACAGCTCACCAAAGCAATCTTTTGGGGGAGTTTGTTTTAGTTCCTAAACATCTTGGAGCTACTATTGGTCCATGGTGACTAAGCAATCAGCGGGTGTGGTCTGGAACTCTGCCTTCTTTGACATGCGATTTCTCCCCTTCATTCATTCCTCATTCCACAGAAGTCAGACAGGACATTCAAAACAACCCTACTAGCCACATAATTACATTGGAGGGTCGAGTAGCAGAGCTGGTGCAGATGTATCTATGTTCACAGGGAGATTTTAAAGACTCTGAGGGAGTCACATAGCAGACGAGAAGCCCACCTCGACATGCCACAAATTTTTTTAGGAGAGTACACACTTCACACATTCACTGTCTGTCCGCGGCAAACAGAAAACAAAGATGTTGTGATGCTTCTTGTGGAGAAGACGGTTTGCCAGTGTATGAAACTGTTGTGACCTTTTGATCTGGCCATAGAAGCATGGTAGTTGGCTTTGTTCCGAACGCACTTCATTCCAATCACATTTATTCAATCTTCTTGTTTATCTTATAAATAATTGATAAAACAATAAATAATTTGATACAAAAAAGTATCAAAATTAAGATACAAATTAAATCAAATGAAAATCGCTCCAAAAACAATAGTCTTCCAACAAAAACGTATTGTGAATTTGAAGAAGAGACAAAACTATGAGGATTTTTCAGGTATCTTCAAAGCAGAATCCTTTAATAAGAACTCGCCGTCTCCGTGTCGTTCATCGAACAATCTCTCAACTATTGCAGCTGACACTTAAATACACTATTTAGTGGGCAGTGCTCATTAGTAGAAACAGAAACTGCCATTACAGGTTTAGTACAAAAATCTTGTTTTCAGGGGCCTTGCCTGAAAGTGTCACCTGGCCATTTGTTAGACAAAAGACACAGCCATGCCTGGAACTGACAATATGCATTACTTTGGAGACATGATACTGTATTTCACACATAGGCAGTCAGACCTGATGTGCCTAGGACTTATAATTTGCATTACTTCGGAGACATGATTCTGTCTCTTACACATAGGCAGTCAAACCTGATCCCTCAGAATGCATCTTACAATGTAAAAACATAATTTATATATTTAAAGAAATGTGTAATATTTCAGTATCAAGTCAAAAATTGTGTCTGACCCACTTCTTTCTTTTGGCGTACTGCTGTCCCCCTTTACCGCATCTTTATGACATTCACAAAATGAAAAACATAAATAACAAAAGACAAACAAGTAATATTTAAACTAAATAAAAGTACACTTAAAAAAAAAAATGCCTACATGTACAACACTGTTCTTCTCTCTCAGCCTCCATCATTGTTGTATTGTGCAGCGTGACACCTTATGTTTATATACAATAACTAGGCCCACACGCAATCTGCGCACACAGAAATCTGCAGATTTTTAGCCCATCATTGAGTCTATTTATTTACTTGTTTAAATGTGTGTAAATTTATATTTATTCAGTTTTTAAATTAATTTTAGTAATATTATTGACTAATATGAAAATGTTCATATGATTTATTTACAATACAGTTTGTAAAGTAATAATTTCTGTATTTTAGTAGATACACTATATGAGAGACTTGCTTTGTTTACCAAATAAGTGGATCTAATTGGATTTGCATTGTAAACATTAAATAAAAGTTAAAAAGGTATTATTTTTTTATTTCATATATTAAGTTTTTAGTCATCATGGAGACGAGAGTGAATGAGCAAGAGAACAGATTGCGAGAGGCACAGTGATTTTCTAAGCATTACATTTGTTAGGTTAAATGAATAGAGCAGTAAAGATATCACGAGTGTAAACCCCTCTCTCTGTCATAGAGCTATCGAGCTGCTGTGAGACTCTCCGGATCTGCTGTCAATAGTTGGAGAAGAGCAAAATATTTGAATGGTCCTGCATGTATTTAAGCCTTTTTACATATAACAACTGAAAGTTCTGTGTTTTTTATTGCAAGTTCACTAAAAGCTAGCTGGAATTATTAGATAAATAAAACTTAAAAATATTTTTTTACATGAATATTTAATAATATAACTTCTTGTAATATACTTATTGCAATAAACAGTAGTTTATAGGCCTATTTCCTTTTAGTAAATAAGTATTAGATTTATAGGTGTGCATTTTAACTTCTTATGCATCAAATATGAGCTCCAAACTTTTTCTTGATAGAGACATGTTGAATTCTTCTTTCATCATTTGCTATGTTTCCAAATTGCATTGTTTGTCATTTTCTTACCAGTTTTTATATCTGTGTTATATTATTTTTTGTAAAGCTGCTTCTGGGGCAGCACGGTGGCGGTGTGGGTAGCGCTGTCGCCTCACAGCAAGAAGGTCGCTGGTTCGAGCCTCGGCTGGGTCAGTTGGCATTTCTATGTGGAGTTTGCATGTTTTCCCCGTGTTCGCGTGGGTTTCCTCCGGGTGCTCCGGTTTCCCCCACAAGTCCAAAGACATACGGTACAGGTGAATTGGGAAAGCTAAATTGTCCGTAGTGTATGTGTGTGAATGAGAGTGTATGGGTGTTTCCCAGTGATGGGTTGTGGCTGGAAGGGCATCATTCCGCTGTGGTGACCCCTGATTAATAAAGGGACTAAGCCGAAAAGAAAATGAATGAATGAAGCTGCTTCTGGCCATGACATGTTCACACCTAAATGGTTAAAAGAGATGTGTTTAAGGGATTATATGCAGCATCCTTAATTTATTCTCTTAGGTAAGGAGAGATCTCCACTTAAGTATTATACAACATACAGGGAAAATGTGCTTTATGCATTATAAAGCTTGAAGCATTAGAATCGGTACTCAGTATCGGCCGATCACCATGACAAAGAATCGGTACTCTGTATCGGCATTAAAAAAAATTGTCGGAGCATCCCTAGTAAAAAGCGCTATACAAATAAACTTGAATTGAAACTTTACAACCCCACCCACTGCAGCGCGGTGGTGTCGGAGCGTTGGAAAACAGTATACTCAGCCTCAACTTCTTTTTGCCCTCAAACGAAGAACGAAATGGATCTTTGTTTGAAGTTAACCAGAGTCTTAAGTGTCTGTTCAGTTATATACAGAGTTCTGACTTGAAGGCTTTTCATAGGAACCAGCTAACTTTTTTCTGTTGTTTCTGAAATCCCCCGGCTGACATGAATAGAGAGAGCTCTGGTGAGGCTCTCGATCTGGGAGCGGAGGAACCTGCGATCCTCTTGTAGGTCCTGTACCTGTTTCTCAAGAGCTTCAATCTTTTCCTGTTTGCTTTCCAGCAGACAGTGGAGCTTGGTCATGGTCAGCTTAACACTGCAAGGTACATTTTCCATTATAGGAGGTGTCACTAAAAGAGAGATAGAGAGTTACAAATCATAATGTTTTTTTTTTATAAGAAACATCCTCTAAACAATATCATATTTAGTTACACAGTTAAAAGAATATGCAAAAATTCCAATGACAAACCCCAAATTTCTGGTTGGGATTAAAACAAATAACACTGTGAAATTGGGATTAAAACAAATAACACTGTGAAATAACAATGTGAAAATCTACTCATTATGTACAATTTTATTTAGCGAATTTAATAGGAATTTTGCTATTAACCCTTTCGTTCCAAACCTGTTTTGACTTTTTCTGTTGAACACAAAGGAAGATATACTGAAGATTGTTGGAAAAAAACAGCCAGTAGCTATATTTCCATTCAAAGATGCAAATTAGATTTATGTGCAAAACTGGAATTTTACATTTAAACAAAATCAGTGAATAAAGCACCGTTTCCATCTAAAGAGTCAAAGAGAACCATCACTTCCTGATAAACTGGCCCCAAATATCAAAAAGAAAATGGAGTTTGCTCATTATGAGAAGCCACAGTGGGCCTTTTTCTTATGTAATAAATAACTTACTTATGTAATAAATAACTTACTTATGTAATAAATAACGTGTGGTGGCTTTTGGAGGCATGAGATGCTCAAGACAGTTCTGGGAGGTAATAATACCAAAACACTTTGATGACAGAGTCTGGCTAAGGCATTTTAAAATGACCAAATAGCAGTTTAGATATTTTTATAACGTGGTCATCTGCTGGTTCATCCAATAATTAGGGTTTCTATGGGTCATAGAATTTCTGGATATTATTTTAAAAAGTCTATTCCAGACATGAAAGTCAGGGAATTTCATAGTTTTTTGCTCAAGTCTTGGAATATTATACATTTTTGTTTGCCATTTAAGATTTTACTTTCCAGTTATCAATTTCTCTATAGCGTTTTTCATTGTTGTTGTTTCACATTTTGCCTATTGATATGATTCGTTTATTTTTTTTCTGTGCCATTGAATTCTTTTGCTATTTGTCAACCACCAATCAAATATATTAAAACAATCTGATAAGAAAATTAGTTTGCAACATCAAGCAGAATACTTTTTTTGTACTAAAAATGAATGGAAGTGAATGAGATTGGAAACCTTGACACATTTAAGTAAAAAAAAAAAAAAAGAGTAGATATTTAGTCAGTAAAAGTCAGGTACATCTGACAATTGGCATAGAGTGTGTATTTAAATTTTCAATGCCTTCTTACCGTACCCATTTTTGTCATCACATGACGACTTTTTTTGCATGTGCACGCTGGATTTTATTCGGCAAATGCATTTCATAGTTTATGCAAATTTTTTTCTTATCAGAAGTTATTCTACGCACATTTTCAAATGTATCTTGCATCTTGCCTTTTCCATTAAGCATTTTTTATGCAATATTCCAAAATATGCAATGAAAAAAGTGGACAGAAACATAGCTAATGACTTCCATAGTATGTTTTTTTCCTACTGTGGATGGCTGCTGGTTTCTAACATTCTTTTGTGCTCACTAAACAGAAAAACAGCTATGTTTCCACTTAAGCGCGAGTACATTTTCATTTTTGAGTGAATCATCTTTTAAAATATTCTCTTTGTATGTTCCATCACTAAATTCTGGAGATGCTAATAAGCTAATGTCACCGATTCTCTGTAAATGATAATACATACTTGAAATGGCACTGTTTTGAGCGTTGTTCGGCTCTGAATCAGAAGACACTGCTGGTGGTGGTGAGTTCACATTTTCCCACTGAATTTCCAGTCTCTGGTTCCTGTTTCACCGCACTGTAGCTGCTCATAGGAACCTCCTTGCTCTCCTCAGCCTCACTGCCGGGGGAATATGGAGCGAAATTCTGCAGCCATTCAGAGTTCATCTCCACCTCAGAGCTACAGGAGGACAATATAACACCACAATCGTGGAAGAATTACTCCTTTATACTTTAATATTTTATATTAAATCAGCATTAAAAATAAAACACTTAAATCAACAATAAGCACTTTCTTCATAGTGATATTCCTGTGATTCATATATGTATTAATAAAAAAAAAAGAGAGAAACTGTGTTGTGTTGAACTCAGTTAAATATTTTCATATATATATATATTATTTTTTTTTATTATTATTTTTTTTTTAAACAAGCAGATTTGTAAAATCCTTGAAAAAATGTATCAAAATGCCTGATGTGATTATTATAAATTTTTTATTACTATTCTCAAGCTCCTCAAAAAGCAGGATATATTTGATCATCAAACAGTTGAATGATTTTTGTGATAAGGACTTTCTCATTTTCCAGATTTGTATAATTTTTGTCACATTCATTAAAGTTATCATAATAATTAATGTGACTTCTTGGAGTTAAAGCATACTTATAAAGGGTTAAAACATATTAATACTTGGAAGCTGGGCCTAAATAATGCTCACTATGTACCAAATGCATATAACAAATATTGTTGCTGAATTGCAAGTAATTACAATCAAGTTTTAAAATAAATTCTAACAATCCCCAATAATGTGCTATGTTTTAAATTCTACAATTAATTAACAATAATAATGTGTTTTCTTAATTTGTTGTGCTTTTTTAAATTATATAAAATCAGATTTCAGATATATTTTTTCAAGTCACTGGCCATTGGCAGATGTGGACAAAATGTTAGTTTTAGACCCTGCACGGAAGTCATATGAAACGTTACAAAATAACGTTTACTGCCATGCTCAGATTTGCAAATAATGCAAGGAATATACCAGGAATGCAGTGATAGGTTGTGAATCTTCATCCTGTGACTTCTCTTGTAATGTCTCCATTTTTGCCTCAATTCATCCTGTTTTGCTTTAGAGAGTTCGGTGACTGGAGAAAGTTTTGTCTTTCCTTCCCTCTTCCTTCGTTGATAGCTGAAAGTGTTAAACAATAGGAAAGTGTTTTAGGACTTCATACTAAAATTTTATAATTTCATATTTGAATACTTACTTTATAGTCAAGGCTTGCCACAGCAGAATGAACCACCTCATATTTTAATAATAAAGTGCAGTGGGTAGCACGATCGCCTCACAGCAAGAAGGTCGCTGGTTCGAGCCTCGGCTGGGTCAGTTGGCATTTCTGTGTGGAGTTTGCATGTTCTCCCCGTGTTGGCGTGGGTTTTCTCCGGGTGCTCCGGTTTCCCCCACAGTCCAAAGACATGTGGTATAGATGAATTGGGTAAGCTAAAATTGTCCGTAGTGTATGTGTGTGAATGAGGGTGTATGGATGTTTCCCAGTGATGGGTTGCAGCTGGAAGGGCATCCGCTGTGTAAAACATATGCTGGATATGTTGGCGGTTCATTCCGCTGTGGCGACCCCAGATTAATAAAGGGACTAAGCCGAAAAGAAAATGAATAAATGAATGACAATTAATATATGAATGAATACAACATATTTTTGTTAACATTTTTATATTTTTTAACTTAAACTCTAAAAACTGAACGGACACCATTCCAATTCACTATAATCTTCTATGTGAAGCTGCTTTGACACAATCTACATTGTAAAAGCGCTATAGAAATAAAGATGAATTGAATTGAATATTTTAAAAATACTATTATATATAAAAAAAAATAGTCTAAGAATAATTACTTTGATAAATAATAAAGATAATAAAAAAAAATATATATATATATATATATATATATATATATATATATATAAGCAATATCACATGAGTAGCAGTGCGATATGGCTGTATATCGGCACTGGTCGGAGGCGTCAGCTTATGTTCTGACATTTTTAAAGGAAGCAATTAATGACGTCAATTACTTTTTTCTTATAGTTTCCTTTGAAATATAATAATAATAATAATAACAACAAAATCACCTCTCTCTTCTTCTTGCCAGGTATCTGGCTCTCGCAACGGGATCAGCATTCACCTTTGCTCTGTGACGAGCTGATTTCTCATTGCTTGAATATGGCATCTATAAATAACAATACAACTCAATACTGATAATAAAACGATTTTGAGACAGTTAAATATAACTATAACTCAAATTAGACACAGAACTGCTGCTAAAACATTTACAATTAGGGTTAAGTAACCATAATAATGCAGTGAATTAAGCTGTGCTCACAACATCTGATAAATGTAACTTATCTATTCATTACGCAGTTTAAAGAGATAACTTAATGGCTGAATGATGATACCGTAAAAGCAGCATGAATTTAGGAATTCAAATGAGAATTTCAGCCTACTGAAATCACCATAGTTTGTTTTCTAGGTCCTGAGGTAAGACTTCAAAAGGAGTAACTGGTTACACCACTTGACATTTGTTTCCATGTTATAAAAATAGCTAACAATTACATTGGTTCAAGGTTCAAGGTTCACTAAGAGACATTTTCATGGGTATGGTTCAGTTAAACCTTTTCATGTCATATAAATATTGAATTATAATAGCTCTTTTGAAAGACATACTAACCTTGACACAAACCCGTGTGTGAAGGTTTCTCTCGGAGACACCATTTCCTCCTTCACGGTCACATGACAGTAGAACGGTCTGCGGTTACACCAGGGGTGGGGGAGGGGCTCTGGTTAGGTTACACCATGCAGCTTCACTTGTTTCCAAAGATATGAATGAGTATTAATGGGAACTGCTTATTATTTTGAGCTTTCTATTAGATATTTTGACATATTTCCATTTATTTATTATAAATCAAGAACGGTTACACCACATAGACAAGTTTTGAAAAGGAAAAAAAAAAATCAAACTTATGAATTAATTTTTGTCTTTATTTCAAATGATAAGCATTTACTTTACTTTTAGTCATTTGTCAGACAATTCTAAAAAAGTGTTGGCAGCCCAAAAAAATACATAAAATAAAATAAAAATAAATAAACAAAAAGCCATCATTCTAAGATTGTCTGGTTTTATTTGTCAAAATTGTAGTTCCAAAATGTAGGTTCTGACTGAGGCAAAGGATATTTAATAATAATATTTAATAATAATAAAATAAAAAGAGAACAGTAATATCTTCCTACATTACGCCTGTACTGGAATGCTTTGGAACATTTATTGTGTAATAAATATGGCTGGGACAATGAAGCAATTACATACAGATAAATTAGGAACATCCATTCTACAAACTTCTAAATTAAGGCAGCATTTTTCAGGTCATCAGACAAATTTAAATGTTAGTCAAAGATAATGCAAGTAAATGCATCAAGCAGTTTTGAAATGGTTTTTATTATTAAGGGAAAACAAAACTACATAACCCTGTGTGGAAAAAGTGTTTGCCCCTAAAACCAATAACTCATTGGGCCACCCTTAGCATCAGCAACTGCAATCACGTGTTTTCAATAACTTGCAATCAGTCTGTTACAGCGCTGTGGAGGAATATTGGTCCACCCATCTTTGCAGATTTGTTGTAATTCAACCAAATTGGAGGGTTTTTCAGCATGAACCTCTCCTTTTACGGTGATGCCACAGCATCTCAATTGGATTTAGGTCAGGACTTTGACTAGGCACCTCCAAAGTCTTAATTTGGATTTTCTTCAGCCATTCAGATGTGGACTTGCTGGTGTGCTTTGGATCATTGTCCTGCTGCAAAACCAAAGATCGCTTCAGCTTGTGGTCAATAACCGATGGCCGGATATTCTCCTTCAGGATATTTTGGTACACAGCAAGTCTTCCAGGTCCTGAACAGCAAAACAGCCCCAGACCATCACACTACCACCACCACATTTTACTTTTGGTATGGTGTTCTTCTTCTGAAATGCGGTGTTACTTTAATGCCACTCATAATAGGACACACACCTTGCAAAAAGTTTAACTTTGTATCATCAGTCCACAGAGTATTTTCCCAGAAGTCTCAGGGATCATCAAGGTGTTTTCTGGCAAAAACTGAAACGAGTCTTTATGTTATTTTTGCTCAGCAGTGGTTTTGGTCTTGGAACTCTGCCATGCAAACCATTTTTGGCCAGTCTCTTTCTTATGGTGGAGTCATGAACACTCACCTTAACTTAGGCAAGTTAGGCCTGCAGTTCTTTGGATGTTGTTGTGGAGTCTTTTGTGACCTCTTGAACGAGTTGTAGCTGTGCTCTTGGTGTAATTTTGGTTGGCCGGTACAGCCAATGCCATGCGACTTACAGCAATAGTTGTGTTGCCCTTTTTTTTTTTTTTTTGCCTTCCACACTTCACAAATCCTGCCACCCAGCCTAATGGGATATTTAAGTGTTCAACAGATGCACACTTTAAAATCTTAATGAAGTTAGTTTGCAATTAGGGTGGTACTTGTCTTCTCTTTAATGAATACTCCAAATACAGAATTAACTTTTTTTCACCAACCATACATTTTGAAATACACTTAGGCTAGACAACAGGTGGAAACAAAATTTTAGTATTTCAGTTGTCAAGTGCACTCAAAAAAAAAGTTTTTTCCTGCTTGTTAAAACTACTAATTTAAAATGACAACACAATTCTTGAGATTTCGTGGGACAACTCAATTGCTTTACATAAAGACTCATTTAATAAATAAAAGAGTAAGGTTTCAGCAGGTTTCAACACCACCCCTTTTGTTTCCCTCTAGGGTTCAGCAGCGCAATGGTACCAATGGCTTCCTCTAGTGTCAAACATGAACATCAGTCCTTTATATTCAATCCACTTAAATGTGTTATGTTCACTTAATCGATTTATGCTGGGAACACATGAATGAATTGTGTGGAACCCTGCATTTTTTACAGTGTACTCTTGTGTGCTGATAGCCTGAACAAATAATATGTTTTTCAGGCTCCCAACAGCTGTTGTTGTGAAATTGAAAGGCTAAAATACTATTAAAAAAAGTTTTTAGTTCTTAGTTAAAAATAGTGTTGTGTAAACCGTCCCAAGCTCTGCAGGCAGTAGACCTCAAGTGCCAGAAGTTAAAGGGATGACCCAAAGGTGAAGATTCTGGTTTTCCATAACTTCCACAGTATTTGTTTTTCCTTCTATGGATGTCAATAGTTGCCAGTTTTCAGATTTCTTCAAATTATCTTCTTTTGTTTTCAACAGAAAAAAAAAAGAAATTCGTAAAGGTCTGGAACTACTTAAGGGTTTGTAAATAGTGAGTAAATCTTTACTTTTGGCTAAATTATCCTTTTGAGACGGCTAAATGGAAGCAAGAATTAGAAACGTATTATTGTAGTGTTATTGTGTAATAAAGAAATAAAAAGATTCAAACAATCCACATATAATCAGTGCTTTATGAGTGAACTGGATGATGTTTCACACTGCTGCTGTACGCAAAAATATGTACAAGATCAGCGCATTTACACAAACCCCTAAAACCTCAAAACAGATTTGCACATAAAGACTCATTTAATAAATAAAAAAAGAGTAAGAGATACATAGCGTAGAACACACACCACCCCTTTCTTTTGTTTCCCTCTGGGGCTCAGCAGCGCAATGGTACCAATGGCTCCCTCTAGTGTCAAACATAAACACCTGTCTTGTGTGCTCAGAACTCAAAAGTGGTAAGAAATAGTTCTCCAGATGCATCCATCTTCTCTGTCCTTCTTGAACCATCTGCTCTGTCCTTCTTGAACCATCTGC